>APFE030042603.1:0-37630 GCA_000404065.3 Pinus taeda | reverse complement strand
GAGGGGTGTACAAAACTTCCTGGGGTATACATCTGGCTGAAACAAAGACCTCTGAACAATCACGCTCCACACACAACAGTTGCCTCAGCTTCCCATCACTCTTTCATTCACTCTACACAAGTGTACCACTTCATGGCTTCTCCATCTTGTTGTTGCATCTGACCTAACCATTGTTGCCTCATTAACCACTGAGAATGGGCATCTAAGTACTTCTCCATACTAAGAAATAAATCCTTAGTCCACTTGCACACCTAATGAGCCTCTCCATGATTATTCATGGCTCTTTGAGGTTGACTGCACCTCAAGATGGATTCTCTACACATCATTTAACTCATTGAGGCATTTCCTAGCTCATGAAATTCCCAAAACTTCATCCTGTACAACCGTGGTCCTCTTTGTCACAGTCTCATGCCTTTAACAGTCGCCATTGACTCCATCAACCATTCACAATTGTTATTTACTCCTGCAACCAACCTCATTGTGAATGCATTTACCCTACTATTGGCCCATTCATCCTTTAGCACCTCTGTCCTAGAATTTTGGGGCTTCAACATTTTGTAACTTTTATTAAAAGAGAGGTTATGAAATCACAAGGTTATGATTGGCCTTTAGTTCGTTCTTCTTAGCCCCTTATCACATTTTCACTATAGAACTAGGATTTGTGACGAGCGACATACATTTTAGGTGCTAATCCCTTTAGAACATGCTAGGGCCATATCTTCTTGTATTCTAGCTCCGTGCCCTTAGTTCTATGGCTTCTATGACCAAGCATTACCACATTAGATATCCTTATATCTGTACTTCCTCTCAATTCAATTATGGAGGAGTTATGAAATCTCCAACCTCCGAAATATATCCTACATGGAATATTCATAAAACTTGGGTGCTAACATATTTCATGTGCCCTTGTTTCTTTTCATCTCCATGACTAAGTGCCACTTCACGTCATAGCCCCTTTCATTAGAACCGTTTTTCTAAAAAACATTTATAAAGGAGATTTGATGTTTCCTTCGTATGGAATACTCCATGGCACTTGGGTGCTAGGTCATGCTCTAAGGCCTTAATTCTCTGAGATTCATGACCAAGTTAAAACAATATCGGAGCCACTCACATTGTAACTTCCACCAATTTTAATCACAATCAACTTATTTAAGCTCTGACCTCTAAGATTTTGACCTTCTAGATGGCCTCATTCTCTCATCATCTTCTCCATGTGGCACCTCCATAGTTGTGACATGTGTCACTTTGATTTCCCCATTAGGCCACCCAATTTTCCCAAATTTGGCTACCATGTGTCCTTCTATATAGCCACGTCATGCTAACAACATATGCCACTGTCAGCTCCTCAAGACCAAATAATTGCCGCCATGTGTCCTATTAGAGGAGAGACAAAAGTTTCCCTCAGTCATTTAGTTTTCATTGAATTTGTTTGTTAATTCCCTACATCTCACAACCTCGACACTTCTAAAAAATTCATATTATAAGGATTGACAAAACACCAAGGTTTTAAAACCCTGATATACTTATGACCTTCTAAAATTGGTTTCCAATGTTCATGTAACCTTGAGTTTCCAAAACTTTGAGGACCTGATATGACAAACCTTCCAAAATTATGTGCCCACTGCAATATTTTGATATCTGCCTACTCCGAGTTTTGACCTCTAATATTTTTGCATTCTAAAATTTCACCTATTACCCTAGTTCCATGCCATCTCGTGTCCCTTTTAAGTAGACTGTCGAGGTCCTAATGTTTTGACCTCCAATATGTTTCCTGCTTTTTACTTTCAATATTGGGTCTCAAAATTTGACCCTGCTACCCTAGTATCGAATCATAACTTTATTAAAGGGGAATTTCATTGAGGTTACGAAATTGCAATGTCCCGATATGTTGGCTTGCTCTAATATTTAGTGCTGCTTATAAATTCAAGATCCCGACTTTCATAGTCCATAATGTTTGATCCCGATGGCCTTTCATGGACTTCCAAATACTGTTGGAAATCTCTTTTAGAGAAATAACGAACTATGCCATCTACAAGAGTATCTGAGTGGATATCTTGAGGAACCAAATCCTCCAAAGTCTGCGACTCCCAACCATCATTGTCGTATTTTTATAGCTTCTCCAATAAGCCTGCTACTGTGATGATTGTCTTATTTCACCCAAGATCCAAAACTTTCATTTCTTGAGAAATATTGCTTCTTGAGGTTGATGATCATTGATTGTTATTGCTTATTATTGAAGCCTCAATAATCGTTGTGACAAAATTGGGGAAAGCCACCCAGTCTGGACCCTGGTTAGTAGCTCCTTTTCCATTTGCTATAGTGGCTCTGACAAGGGATAATGGGACCAGTTTCCTAGACAATATTTTCATAGTGTTGATGGGGTGATATATGATGCAACGAAAAAATTACTAAGCTAAGTGTAATCTAATATAACTAATAAACACATTCATATATCCTAATTTAACACTATTTAGCTATAATATACAAGGGAATTAAATACAATATCCGATCTACAGTGATGTCCTATAGCAATTGATAATAAATATCATTCAACTGTAATAAGAAGTGAAATCGTTTAACAGTAATCATTTTGGATAAATATTTGGACAAAACGATTGTGAAAGGTATATCGCATACAAAATAGCTCATCTATTTGAAATAGATTAAAAGCTAACATCATACAAAACTGCAATAATGCTGAACTGTAATTCCAGATTTCACACATAATTTTTTTTATAGAAGTATTGCCTGATACATAAATAAAACAATATCATAAGATAAAAGTACATGACAAGTCCTCCTCATGTGCTTTAGTAATATTAACCCAATCGCAATCAGTCCAACACATTTTAAGAGTAAAAAAGTGCATTTCAGTAGAGAATGATAGATATTTGAAAGAAAATAGATCGTTTTCCATTCATTCCATAAGAACCTCCTCAAACGTAGTAAGTGAAATGTTTTGAAGAATGTTTATGATAAAATTTCTAGAACCCTCTCTAAATGCATGATAGGGGTTTAAATACTAAACTATAGGTCCTAAAATAGATTATTACAAAAAGTAGCTGAGGGGTTTAAACAACTTTCCTCAGAGCATGCAAAATTAAAAATAAAATAAAAATAAATTAAATGACTAACTCCCTTGTACTTGATCTCTAAGATCACAAATATTAGTCATTGGCTTGAGCCGAGTCGATTGGCTAATCGAAGAGTTTAACTGCCCCACAAATATATCATATAATAGACCTGGAACCATATTTTGTGTTGAGGTTGTCAAGCACCTCAAAGTCATCCACTCACTATATGGTTTCATTAAAAACTAGTAGTATGCTTTCCAATTTAGCTTGTTGAGTCATTTGATTGCCTCCTCCTTTTCCCATTCTGCCTGTCTCCAATGTTGTTCTAACTGTTTGAAATTTGGAAGAAATCTTGTTATACATTCCTTAACTAGATTGACAACATGGAGATTTTCATTTATACATTCAATTATGTTGTTTGTTGTTGTCACTGCTATCGTTGTTTCCCTTTCTACTTGCTTCAACTAAGAACCCCAATCTATGAAAAGGATGTCTTTATGAGATTCCTTGAGCTTCAGCAGATCAGCCTTTCTCCCATCCTATGATTCTTGCCATGTGATAAAGTCAGAAATCCTTTTATAGACTTCCTCATAATCAAGGCTCATGTCAATGACTTGGTTTGTTAGCTTATCACTAGTTTCACAGTAAGGACTTATCTGCAAGATCCTCTGGAAAAGTACTTCATTTTACTACATTAATTGGGAATTAAGACTGAATGCTTTCTTTATAAATTCATCAATCTGTGGATTATCCTTAAACTTATCTTTCATGGCTTGTATCTACGCATCTCTTTCTTCTAAGCTGGCCTGATGTTGTATTCTCATCTGTTCAAATTCCTACTGGAGTTGGGCTAATTGTAATTTTGCTTCTTGATTGATCTTCCTAAGCTAATTATTGTTCTAACAACATAATTCTTTGTTCTTTTCCATTAAGCAACTTTTGGACCTCTATCGCTTTGTCAATCGTTGTTGTGGCATAAGCCCCTGCATATTGCGACAATTTTGTGAGATTTTTAGATGTGTCCATGGGCAAGTCCTTCCAAACGATGTCCATTGGTTCAATTTCGAAAGTTGTAATAGTTAGAGCATCCATCTTCCTTTTCTTTCTCCGTCTCTTGAAGACAGATTTGTTGGTAGGTCTATAAAATACATCTAGTGGAGGTGTTTCCTCAACTCTCAAAATAATTTTTAAAGTAGGAGTGACAGGAATGATTTCAACATCCTAAGTGCCCTAAACTCCTTCCTCTATCATTTCTATATTTGACTTCTACTCGGTTTGCTTAGGAGTCTGTATCTCAAATGTTTGCTCAGGTTTTGAACCTTTGTGAATATTTTTGTTGAACTATTCCCATTCCTGTTCCAAGTGAATAATTAGCCTTTTACCTGACTGAGTTGAAGAAGGTAAAACTTCTTCTTGTTTCTTTACTGAGGTTTTCCTGGCCATCCCTTATGTAGTTCCAGTTGTGTCATTTTTGAACTCTTTATTTGTGTTTGCTCCTCCATTTTGAGACTACTCTGAGTGCTCTAAATTATGTGTAGATCCCTCTTAGATATCTTCTTTAGATTTTTCTCTAGAGCTCTCCTGCAAGCTTAAATTGGGAGTTGGCTCCCTTATTGATTTTATCTGCAATAGATCCAATGGGACCTTCAATAATAATATTTCCCTATATACATGGAAATCCCTCAGATCATCTAGGGTCAAACATTTTGATGCCAAGTGAAACATTTATGAATATGTTGTTTCCTGTAGAAAGAGATCATCTAAGGCATCCCCTTCGTGAGTGAATGGATTTACTTTTACCATAGTAGTAAAATTCTTAACAATGTCATTTGGGTCATACTGCCTTCCCGAAAGTGTAGATAATTTCAGATATTTATTAATCTCTGCTTCTTTTAATGCATGTCCAAAATCATGTAGCACAAATTCACCACATTGGACTGGGAATGTAGGCAAAATAGTCTTCTTTTGTTGTTTCAGTCCTCTGCTTCATCCACCTTCCCCTACTATTTGGTAGGCAATTTCTTGCCATTAATTTCTCCAGAACGTAATATGGGAGAACATGCAGTGAAGAGATAATCTTGAATACTTTTATGTAGGTAAAGGTTTCTTCCCCAAACGGTTTGGCTACTAGAAAAATGTCTATCTCGAAATCTTTAGAAAACCTAGGGGTTGTTCTATTGTACACTTCTTTATGGATGGTTAGCATAACTCCTTGACATACTTTATAAAAATGGGGGTGAAATTGAGATTCCCATAAAATCTTATGGTACATATGGATGGGAAGAGGGTCCTATATAGTCCACTTCCATCCAATATAGGTAAATTTATAATTAAAACAGATTTCATCCATTATAAAATCACTGATGGAAAAGTGGGGAAACACCCTTGAGAACAATTTCTCTTCCTTCTATATTCCATAATAGCCTTAGCCAAATTGTTTGAGCCCAGTTCATTATTGTCGAATTCACTGCTGCATCTATCAATGGGATCCATTCTGGGGAGAGCTTAGTACTATCGTGCTTACCGAACAATCTACATAGCATTGTTGCTGCAAAACTAGGAGGGAGAGAAGTGGATGTCATAGAGCACGTACCTGTTTTATCCCATTTGAGCTTGCCTTCATTTGTTGTCCAGGTTTGCATGATGTCTGTACGATATTCATTTTCCTTGGAAAATTTCTCAAGGAACTGTTTGTTGTAGAGCTTCTGCAGCTCTAGTAACCAATACATGAGTCGTAGGTTGCTTGCTGAAAAAGACCCCATGACCTCTTCCCCGTGATTCCTGAATGTTCGATCTGCAATGTGTACCTCGTTAGTTACCCATCTCACCATGTCAATATATGGGATTATCTAATGTCATGTAGCTATGTGGTGCAAGAAATATCATGACGACTCAAAATAGGAGGCATCAGATGACTCCTGGGAATCCGTTGTGGCCTTTGTTTCCAGTGGCCTGGGTGCTCCTCTTATAACAAGCTGTATATGGCATCTTAGGTCGTAGTTCCTTTGTCTCTACTACATGTAGTATTAGAGAAAAGAGGAATCATTTCTGATTTCACAGACATAGCTACCTTTCCCTTCTTTCCCATTGTTTCTAACAATGCTCCCTACAATTTTTTCTTGAAATGGAGCAAAGCAGAAGTTATCAGATAAACACAAGTGAGAATGATAATGAATGAATGATACAGATCACTTGACAAGGTGACAAGAAAGGAGTTTTAATCAAACTTACATGAAAATATATTGTATTACGTCGATCTACTTTTCAATATAAATGCCATTAACCTATATTAAATAACCAGCAATGGTCCCTTATCGCTACCTTTATTGCTCATTAATGTATCACATTGCAAAACAAGAAGGATGTCTTTTTAGGTGGTAGACATAAGTTGCAAGAACGTTGATTTTGTGATTGTGATGAAATATCACAAAAAGCATTATCACATGTTTGATTGTGTGCCTTCTAAAAGTTGCTTATGTTCCTATGGGATGCGACATGCATGATAAGTGGTGTGTTCTTTGTTATTTAAAGCTATTTACCTTATAAAGTGCTTTTCATCACACAACGGACTTAATCACCATTTTATGATATTGGCCTTTATCAGGTCTGAGATTTTATCATATTTCGTAACTCGTAAGATTTGAAATCTTTCTTGATCATTCCAACGCGATGTGATAAGGTGGACCATCTTATCGCAATATCGCATTTTGCAATTTTCAACATGATTTGTGAGAGTGTTCCCTTTTTGAGTGACGATATTGTGATAGAGGCTTTATTTAACAGGAAATACCTTAGGTCTTAGTTTTAAATGGGCCTAATCATATCTAAGTTAAGTGTGGTGATCCTTTTGATTGCTTTTAATGGGTTTTTCTCATTAATAAGGATTTTGACACACTTTGTCTAGCGGTAAGTGAAAATGCAAGAATTGCTAGCTTTCAAAGGGTTTTGACTTGATATCTTGCTTTATTCCTAAAAATCTTAAAAGAAAGTGTCTAAGTGCTAAATTTATTTTTGAAGGATTTTATCAAGGGTCCCCATTTATTAATAGAATATCGACAATTATATGAATAAATGGGGGGGGGGGGGTTGTTGAATATCACAACAATTAGCGATTCATTGGAAGAACCAGTTATCTCTGACAATTTTTTGAAATTTCTAAAATCTTCCTAAATAAATATAGTTGAGAAAATAAAAGCACATGAAATATAAGATAAGTAACATTTATCCAAATAATAAAAAGAAAATATACCTCATTATCATCCATTTGATTATCCTCTTCATTATGAAAATTGCTTTGTCTACATCAATCACTACTTGGTTTTAAAGATACAAATACGGGGCTATTCTTAAATTATATTTTAGATGTACTCAGTTTTCATAGGTAGAGCCTTTGTTGCCTGCAGGCATCCATAGCCTTTGTAGGGTTACCTTTTAGCCAACAATGATTTAGTGTTCCATCTAGATAAGAGTGCAATTTTTAAAGATAAATTAAGATTCATATACTTACTTTATTTCTCATTCTTTTCTAAACAATTCCTTTTTCTTAAAATTTTCATTTTCTTCTTAAAGGCCATTGTCTTGGTTTGGTGTCCAAAATTGACAATGCCATTAACTAGTTGCAAATTTTAACTGAACAAGTTGGCTCGTGATCAGACCCGTTTTCTTCTTATTAACATAATTTCAAGCCATTACCCTATTTTGATATTCAGTATTGGTAATGTCAGCTTGTTACTTCCCTATTATCATGGTAATTCAGCTCTTGATGAGATCTCTTATCCTTCAAGTTTTAAGCATAATTTAGAATTACACTCTAAAAAGTGAAATCTTACTAGATGGGGATAATTATTGACTCCTTAAAAGTTCCTATATGAAAATTATAGAGTTAAAGATGCTTCTTTGCAGAGATTCCTTGCTGTGTTATAAATACTTTTCTTAACTGATGGTAGAACAAAGGTTTCTTTACAAAGTGGAGGTTTATCAAAGGACAAGTAATTTTAGTAGAGGACAAGTAATTTCAGAGTAATAGAACTTAGCTTATGTTTCAAATTTAAAAATCATCTTCTCAACAATCTCTAGTTATACAAGAGAAAAGTCAAAATATAAAAGAGAATATTATTGTAAAGGACAAAATTAAATGCTACTCAATTTTTATTTTCCTAAAAAAATAAATGCAATATTATACAAGGAATAGAAGAGATTATCTTCTCTGAAAAATATTTTTCTAGGATCTTCCCATTAACAGGGAGAGAATCTCTCCTACTTGATAAATTTTGCAATAAAAAGGTTGATGGGCCTAGTTGTTCCACAATCTGAAATGGGCGAAGCCACATTCTTTGTAATTTTGTATGCTTACCCTTTTCCTCATCTTCTTTATCCCATTTCAATACCAGGTCTTTGAGTTGAATGGATTTTGAACTTACAGAGTTCGTATCAAATGAATATTTGACCAACTGTTGATGATGTTCATGTGTTATTTTGGTCGTTTCCCTTTCTTCTTCAAGTCTGAGGATTTGTAATTGTCTTAACTGCATAGAATAGGAAGGGGTTTCTTCAATAAATTGAACCAAGGCTAGAGAGGAAATAGCTACATTTGTAGGGAGGATAGCTTCTTTCCCATACACCAAATTAAAAGGAGAAGTGTTTATTCAGGCTTTCTGAGTTATTCGATTTGCCCATAGAGAAAATGTAAAATATTTGTGTCAGTTTTTCTAATGTTGCTCAATGGTTTGTTTGATGATTCTTATGAGATTTTTGTTTGTAGATTCTGCCAAGCCATTTACATGATGATAATAGTTAGCAGAGTATTTAAGTTTAAAACCCTTTTAAAGAGAAAATTATGTCCTAGCATTTCCTATAAAATAAGACGCACTATCAAACGTGAGGGAAGATGGTAGACCAAATCTAGTAATAATAAATTGGTCAATAAATTCAATTATGTTATCAGAATTGGCTACCTTAAGTGGAATTACTTCCACCCAATTTGTGAAGTAATCAGTGGTTGTAAGGATATATTTATGTTGCTTTGAGGATTGAGGAACGACCTCAGATTTTTCAAGACATCTAAGAAAAACAAAATCATAATTTAATCTATACAACAGATTATTCATTATTTGGTATTGTCTAGATTCTAATCTCAACGGCATTTTTCTTTTGTAACTTAGTTGTATAGGGGAATATCCATTTTTCAAAATAAAGATGATATCAACATATTGGATTCAATGTTGTTGAGGCTTACTTGATATACTTGTATATCATCACATGAATCTTGTAGTCTTGGTAAGTTGGATGCTCCTACTAACATTCTGCAAAAACGTTGAACTTTTACAATTTTGGTTGGTCTGATCTCAATGTCATATTATTGTAGTGTTGTTACCCAATTTACGTTTTTCTCACCTACATCTCTTTGTATTAATAAATTTCTCACTGCTGAGAATGGGATTACTATCTTGGTGTGAGTTTTGAGGAGAAAGGGTCTAAAATGTTTTATTGATTTGAAACAACAAAAGCTTTTTTTTGAACATTTGAATATTTTATTTCAGTGCCTTGCAAATTATAGCTAACAAAAGAAATTGGTGCTTCGGGTTTGTCATCATTGACCTGTGTTAATATGGCTGCATATGATTTTGCGAAAGAAAAGGTATATAGATTGAAATGATTAGAAACATTTGGTGTAGCTAATTAGGAAGCATTTATGATTGCTTGTTTAATAAGATCAAAAGCTTCATGCTTAATATGTCCCCATTTAAAAAGAGATATTTTCTTAATCATTGATTAGAGAGGTAAAACAATTCGTGAAAAGTTAGGGACAAATCTTTTGACAAAATTTATCTAACCTAGGAAAGATTGCATGGATTTCTTGTTATGAGGTAAAGGGATTTAAAAAATTTCTCTTATCCTATCAGGATCAATGTGAATTCCTTCTTCTGATACAATAAATCCAAGGATCTTTCCTTCATTTAAAGTAAAGAATGATTTTTTGGGATTAAGAGAAATCCCTTACCTCCGACAATGCTCAAAGATTTGATTTAAATCCTTTAAATGATTAATGCACCTTATTTAGTAGACAGTTATATCGTCTAAATATATTACCACTGATTTATTCACCAAACCTTTGAAAGTTATGTCCATGGCTATCTGAAATGTGGCAGCATCATTGATTAAGCCAAATGCACATTTTGATAGGCATAGGTGCCCCATTTGGTACAAAATGTAGTCTTTAGCTGGTCATCTAGATGTACTAGAATCTGATTATAACCTGAAAATCCATCTAGAAAGGACATTAGTTCTGAGCTTGAAACTGATTGTAGTAGTTGTTCCATAGGGGGTAATGGGAAGTTGTCCTTCTAACAAGATTTGTTGAGATTGCAAAAGTATATACATATTTGAATATCACCATTCTTTTTTCTGACTAGGACAAGGTTGGTAACCCACCTTGAATGCCTGACAGGAAAGATTATTTTGGCTTTAAGTAGCTTATTCAATTTAGATTTGACCTGATTTTCTAAATTCGGGTGAATCTTTATTAGCTTTCGCTGCATGGGTTTTTCATCAAAGATCATGGGAATTGTATGTTGAATGACAGAAGTGTCACATGTCTTAAGGTATTCATAGTTCCAAGTAAAGATGTTGTTGTATTTCCTCAAAACATGAATGAAGGCTATTTTTTCATTTGGTGCAAGACCAAGTCCTAGTTTGATATTCTAAGGCTTAAGCTCAAATCCAAGATTAACAAGTCCAAACCTCAAAGTTGAACTTTTATGTTTTGAGTTAGTGGGTTTTTTGAACCTCTCTTTAAGATCATATAAGTCTTCGAGCTTAACCACAGACTTAGGTGTGGAATTCAAAGTTGTTTCTTGCTTAATCTGGTTGTCATGTTGATCTCCATCTATTATCTATTCGCCATAAGAGCTTTCAGATGTTAGAAAACTTATGATATCCTGATCATTATTAAAGACTTGCCAATTGGTGATATTGTCAAGAATAGAAGGCTTAAAAATAAATTCAATAGAAAATTAATTAGGGCTATAATCTCCTCGTGGAATGAGCTTTGATGCAACGTTAGCCAAAAGATTGGCACTTGAATTTTTGAGTCTTGGGATAGGGGAAATATTAAACATTGTAAAATGAGAAGTGAGATACTGGAGTAATGATTAATAATGTTTCAAATGTCCAGACAAATAGGGTATAGTATTTCTTACCTATTTTATCACAATTTATGAATCTCCAAACACTTGAATATTGTTGAAATCAAGGCCGATGGCTTTATACAACCCTTGAACCAATGCTTCATACTCAATGGTGTTGCTTGTGCATTCGAATTCAAGCCTGTATGCTAACATATTTTTTTTCCAAAATAAAGAGCTAACTACGGGTTTATCTACAAAATTTATAAACTTAGAAGCATTTCTTTGAGAATAATTTTCAACTTGCGATGTAACAAAATTTTCCAAGAAAGGTGAAGTATTTGCATTAAAATTTCCTAGAAATGATTCGACTGAGTAATTTCCAATGATGTTGCTATTGTATGCGATTGGTTCATTTTTCGCTTCTAATTCAGTGACAATATACTTTTGATGTTCCTCTCAATCAACCCTTATTTGATTTGGCTTATCATTATAGGGAAGTAACATGTGGGAGAAATTGATTACAAAATAGCCATGAAGCTTTTCTGACCAGTCTCTACTAAGGATTAGTCCATAGAATTCGTGGATATCAGCCACAATGATGTCAATGACTTGACACACTTTTGAGTTTGATGATAGTATAATAGTGACTTGATTGATTTTTCCTATAACTTCGACTTGAGATTGATCTAACTACATAATGAAAACAATAGATTTTTGGGGCTCCAATTTTAATTTCACACAAATTGTCCTTGGTAGAATGTTGGATGAAGCTCCAGAATCAATTAAACAATTCTGTATATTTTTGTGGAAAACTTAAAAAGTAAAAATAAATGGAGGAGTATGGGATTTGGATCTTCCTCCTATTAGAGAAATATCATTAGAACCGAGTATGTCTAATGAGGTAGTAGGATACCTTCCCATCTCTTGAGCAACTTGTGAGGTTATAGCAGCGAGAGGAGGAGAAGTAGGGACTACTTTTAGATCTTTGAGCAATAGCTTCTGTTGATGTTTTAACTTGCTAAGCTCATGGAATGTGATATTTTCACTAGTCTTTTTCATATCTTCGATGATGTTGTATTCCATTTCACTAGAGACGAACAGGGCTTTAGTAAAAGCTAAAGAATTTGTTGGAGAAGGAGTGGTTTGAGTGGACTTGGACGAAGATTTCTTACCTATTGCTTTGCCTTTTGGAGCTGAGGTTGATGCCTTTTGATTTAGATTTGTTTGTGGAAAATCCATAGGGATTATTCTCCTAGTTGTGACAGGTAATTCTTCTTGTGCTTCTTCGTTAGGGAGAATAAAATCGCACATTCCTTGTAACTCAACTACCTCTTCATCATCTGTTTGTTCTTTAGTCATTGAGATTTCTTCTTCCTCTACATGTAATTCTACATTTGATATGGTACTTGTAGGCTTAGGATCAGAGGTAGGGTTTCTTTTGTATTCTCTAAAAGGTTTCCTTCAAGAAGTCTCAGCTACCTGTTTCTTGATATCAACCCTTTCATTAGACATGGTCTTAAGGACATTTTTTTGACCTTTAAGATCTTTAGGTGTTTTTTTTCTTAGATTCATCCCTAAAACTTACTTTCTTTCATTTTCGTTCTTCTAATGCATTATTATTATCTAAGGCTAAAATGTATTTTTCTATAGCTATGGCTTCTTTCATGGATTCTTCCAACGTTGGTTTGGAAACTCTATCAACACAAATAGTTGTGTTTGAGGGAAGAGTAGAAATGTACCAATCATTTTGGACTTCATCGCTAAGCTTGGATGCCATTGTGATTTTATTTAATAATTTATTAAAATGTGAATTGAAGTCCTTCATGGGTTCTCTTGGTTTAGCTTTCAAGTTGGAGAGATCATTCATAAGAGTAGTTGTTGATCGACCGTATCCAAACCTAGTTAAGAATTTCTCTTGAAAATAATCCCAACTATTAATGGAACCAGATGGTAAGGAAAAATACAATGATCCTACTGATCCTTATAAGGTATACAGCAATAATCTTACAACATCGTCTTCTTCTAATACTTTGTTGAGATTTATGGAGAACATAAAAAAAAATTATATGTTCTTCAACTGGTAGGCCATCATCAGGATTGAACATTGGTAGCAACTTTTCTAGATGGGTGGGCAATGGATGTAAGGGTTCCGCCATCCAAAAAACTCCTGGATTTTCCCATGGTCTTTGAGCCATCGTAGGTATCTGTGTAGAAGAATATGTTCCTGTAGTTGAAGGTGATTGGGTAGAGGAGGCTTGTGCTCCAGTACTTGTGTAAACCACGATCTAGAGTTGTGAGGTGGATGGTTGATTTTGTGATGAAGTGGATGGAATGAATGATGGTGTCTGAGGTGACGATGTAAGAACCTCAATATGGGATTTAGATTGTGACTTCTTATCTCTCTTTCGATTTGGTACAGGGAATTCGAATGGGGGGATCCCAAATTTTCACCTTTGTGATTTAGTTAACCTTTGAGAGGAGGGAAACTGAGAGGAAACACTAGCTTGGGATAACTCAAATTCTTCTTGGGATATTGAAATCCCCTACAGCTTATGGATCAAATACTAGACTTCAAGGGTTTCTATAGAAGAAGAGTGATCTGATTTCCTTAATATCATAGAAGTGGATTTTAAGGGTCTCTTCAGAACTTCTCACTTAGGATTTGTAGATTTAGAATGGGATCGAGAAGTTGGAGGAGATGGTGAGGGGGTTTTACTCTTAGAATGACCTATTGGTTTGAATCTAGTTCTCATTCATAGTTGGGCCCTCCTTCTAGCACAAAAATGTTGAAGCCACAAAAATCGTTGCGACAACATGGGGGAAAACCACCGAGTCCGGACCTCGGTTAGCAGCTCCTTTTCCATTTGGTGTAGTGGCTCCAAGTGGGGATATTGGGACAAGTTTTCCAGAAAAGATTTTGATAGCGTTGATGGGGTGATATAAGATGTAACTTGAAAATAACTAATCTAAGTGTAATATAATCTAGCTAATAAACACATGCATATATCCTAATTTAATACTATTTAGTTTTAACATACCCATGAATTAAATACAATAGGTGATCTATAATGATGTCCAACAACAAGTAATAATAATGGTCATTCAACTACAATAAGAAGTGAAATTGCTTAACAGTAATCATTTTGGATAAATAGCTAGACAAAACGATTGTGAAAAATATATCGCATACAATTCATTCATGTATTCAGAATAGATTCAAATCTAACATCATACAAAAGTGCAATAATGCTAAAATATAATTCCAACTTTCACACATAAAATAATTTAAAGAAGAAGTATTGCCTGATACATAAATAAAACATGATCATAAGATAAAAGTAACATATATGACGAGTCCTTCTCATGTGCTTCAGCAATATTAACCCAAACTCAATCAATCCAATACATTCTAAGAGTACAAAAGTGAATTTCAGTAGAGCATGCTAGATATTTGAAAGAAAATAGATCATGTTCCATTCATTCCATCAGAACCTCCTCAAAAGTATAGAAGTGCAATGTTTCAAAGAATGTTTCTGATTAAATTTCTAGACCCCTCTCTAAATGCATGAGAGGGGTTTAAATACTAAACTATAGGTCCTAAAATAGATTATTACAAAAAATTGTTGAGGAGCTTTAAACGACCTTCCTCAGAGTATGCAAAAATAAAACTAAAAGAAAAATAAATTAAATGACTAACTCTTTTGTACCTAATCTCTAAGATCGCAAATATCATTCATTGGCTTGAGCTAGGTCAATTGGCCAATGACAGATTTTAACTACCCCGCAAATGTAGCATCTGTTAGTGTTGGCACCATATTTTTTGTTGAGGTTGTTAAGAACCTAAAATTCATCCACTAACTATATGGTTTCACTAGAAACTACCAGTATGCTTCCTAATTCAGCTTGTTGAGCTATACAATTGCCTCCTCCTTTTCCTATGTTGCCTGTCTCCATTGTTGTTCTAACTGTTTGACATTTGGAACAAAATCTTGGTATACATTCCTTAACCATATTAGCACCATGAATATTTTCATTGATGGATTCAATTATGTTGTTTATTGTTGTCGCTGCTATCATTGTTGCCCTTTCCACTTGCTTCAACCGAGAATCCCAATCTATGAAAAGGATCTCTTTATGATATTCCTACAGCTTTGGCAGATCAACATTTCTCCCATCCTCTGGTTCTTACCATGTGATAAAGTCGGAAATCATTTTATGGATTTATTTATACTCAAGCCTCATGTCAATGACTTGGTTTGTTAGCTTATCAATGGTTTCACAGTAAAAAATTATCTACGAGATCTTCTAGAAAAGTACTTATTTCTATTCCATTAGTTGGGAATTAAGACTAAGTTCTTCCTTTATGAACTCATATATTTGTGGATTATCCTTAAACTTATTTTTCATGGCTTGTATCCATGCATCTCTTTCTCCTAAGCTGGCTCGATGTTGTAGTCTCATCTATTCAAATTCCTATTGGAGCTAGGCTACTTGTAATAATGCTTGTTGATTGGATTTTTGCTAAGATAATTGTTATTATAATAATAAAATTATTTCTTCTTTTTCATTAAGAAGAATTTGGACCTGTTAGTGTTAGTGTCTTCACATTGCCATCAGTGATCAAAATTCACTCTTTTGCATTCATATTAGGAGTCCCATTCTCAATGAGTTGGATTCCATTAGGTCATGGATCAACTAATGGTAGGAACATTTCAGTTTTTCCCTCATGACACATATCTGTTAATCACTTTCCATGTGTGATTCAGTCAATGGTTGGAGTCTAGGTTCATTTCAGTCTATTTCATCAAATAGGTCTTAGTTCTTAGGGTTTCAGTTATTGACCAATAAGGGTTAGCAGACACATGAGGATGACAATAATTGTTAGGAAACTTTTAATTTCATAATTTGTAAATTTAATAAGTTTTTCACCTCAAAACCAGTTTGAGGTGAAAACAGAACACTGTTTTTTATTTGTAATTTCATCATTTCTCATATATAATTAATAATTCTCATGCTTCTCCTGGTCACCTGCTGATATTTCCAAATACATGCCACTACAAAACCAAAAGATGATCAAATATTAGTTCATCTATTTTAAGCAAAAAGTCAAGCATCCAAAAGATAGAGTATTTGAGCAAGCCAAAAGACATCATAAAGTGGGTTCTTGAGAGTGAAAAATCAAAAGTGCCCAAGCCATATAAAGGTCATTTATTTCTCAACTTAATACATTTTTTGAATTGAAGTTGATGAGAAAAAATGTGATTTTAAGGGATCATTGGGCAAAGGGAAGAAATTGTTGTGTTTTTGGAGGGAACTCCCTAGTGCTACGCACCAAAACTTGGTGCTACGCATAGGAGTGGTGCTACGCACCTGGGCTTTTTCTCCAGTGTTTTTTTGAATGGGAACTATGCATAGGAGCTGCGCTATGCACCTCTGAAGTGTGCTATGCACTTGTCATCTGAGCTTCCCATTGCTATAAAATTCATTAAATCGCATCAAACCCCCAAATTTCTCCATTTGCAAGTAAGTAACATCACTTTTTCTTGCAGACAATAATTGTTGCATTGGTTTTGAGTTATGTTCTCCCTCCAAAACATCAAACCCTAATTGTCATTGTTGTCCCATTACTGTTCTCCCATAAAACTCATCCTCCCATACATAATTCCCTCCCTAAAGCTTTTCCCTACATCCCAAACCCTATACCCATATATCTGAAACTCTACCATTACTCCCAAACCCTACCACACTCCCAAACCCTACACCATTCATTAGCCCTAATTACTCCCCACATCCCTTTCCCATTCTTGTTCACCCTCACTTACATTCCTATCAAAAATCTCTTCATACTCATTTTACCTACATTCACTAATCCATCACTCCTCATTTATCACAAAGACAAACAACATTACAATAATAGAGAGGGATAATGAGTATGAAATGGAGGAAGAGACACATAGTGAGAGTTCCAGAGAGAGAGACACTCAGGGCATAAGCCCTCACTAGCCCATCAAAGCAATTAATGAGAGTGCCTTGTGCCAAATCTGGGCATGTTTTGGTGAGATTTTGTCATTTTGAGATTTTGAAATTTTCCAACACAGAAAATTGCATTAGGTGTGTAGCGCCACTGGTGCTATTTTTTAATGGGAGACCTTTTGGAGGAATGGTTTGCATATTCAGATTTATCATGATGAGAACATAAATACTTAAATTTTTCAAAAAAAATGGAGCAAATATTGGTCACCTAAAGGTCAAAAAACCATCAAAAATTGACCTCTCTGCCTCTTTTTGGACACACAGGAAGTAGCCTTGGGAGATTCCACTTTTGAGGGGGCAAATCACCTCTAAATGCAAAAATTCAAGATGTTCTGGAAACTAGACAAGAAGTCCTTTCCAATGTGATATCTTGGGCTCAATTTGGCTAAGGTGAAGCCCTCCGAAATTGGCTGAGAAGTGACACTACGCACCTGGCTAGTGGCGCTATGCATAGAACCAACTTGCTTAAAAATCCAAATTTCACCTAGTTTTTCTACAAATTAACTTTTTCTCTCATCTTCGATGAATTTATGACTATAATGAGGCTATGTTATGTAAATGTAATTGTAAAATGACCAGAAAGGGTAGATTCATCATTTTGAGGTGGTTTTTGGGGTGAATGAGTCAGTTTCCATGGTTTTAGAGGCAAGTTGTTCCACTACCTATATTCCTGTTCCCAGTTTAGATATGGTTGAAACAATCCCTTATCCTTGGATTCGACCCCTGATGGCTATAATAGGTGGTTTTGATGTCTATATTATGTGTTTCTTCAGTCATTTATAAAAGTTGGACTCTTCTGGATGCTTTGAGCTACATTATACATCTCTACAACAGTCTGGCAAGGAAATAAACCAGTATTTGCAGCTATTTTTGTGGGATTCTAATGGTAATATGTCTTTTCATTATTTTTCCTTTTGTCATTAGTTTTTCTCATGTGTTATATGTGCCAAAATCTATTTCATTCTTCTTAAATAAATGAAATCAAGATAGACAAGTAGAATACATTGGTAACAGTGCTCTGCTTTGGGAATACATTTATTTTTTTATGCTTTGAGCTGTTTAAAGAGGACTTGTGATCCTTGCATGCCCTCCTTAGCTCCTCATCCGTCTTAGACCTACCATCTCACTCAATTCCAAGTGCTTAAACACCTACCTACCTCGCCCCACAGAACATCCCGCATTCCTAACTTGATTTGCTAGACCCAAAACTTCCTGTTCCATTTGATCCAGCAGCAAAACCTTCAAAATAAACCAAGAACCTTAGAGCTACTCTACCTAGCCTAAAATCCATATTTAATTCAGTCATCTCAACCTGAGATTGACAAGGACAGAGCCCTCTCCCGACCTGGTAGGGCTAGCTACTAGGTTAAGATTGGTTTGTGGTTATCCTAGGATTGCCTCCCTTCAGCCTGAGGTCAATCTAGGCTCTAACAGGACCTATATCTCTTTGTCAATAGTTGTTGTGGCATAGTCCCCTGCGTATTACGACAATTTTGTGAGATTTTCAGATGGGCCCATGGTCGAGTCCTTCTAAACGATGTGCATTGGTTCATTTTTGGAAGTTGTAAAATTTAGAGCATCCAACATTCTTTTATTTTTTTGTCTCTTGACTAAAAATTTGTCAGTAGGGATATAAAATAAATCTAGTGGAGGTATTTATTCAACTCCCAAAATAATTTCTGAAGTAGGAGCGATAGGAATGATTTCAACGTCCTGAGTGCCCTTAATTCCTTCCTTTGGCATTTCCAAATTAAACTTATGTTGAGTTTGTTTAGGAGTCTATATCTCATATGATTTCTTAGGGTTTGAATCTGTGTGGAGGCTTTTTTTGAACTATTCCCATTCCTGTTCCATGTTAATAATTAGGCTTTTACCTGATTGAGTTGAAGAAGAGACAATTTCTTCTTGTTTCTTTGCTAAGGTTTGCCCGGTCATCTCTTTTGCAGTTCCAGTTGTATCCTTTTCTGACTCTTTATTTGTGTTTCCTCTTCCATTTCAAGTCTGTTGCTTTCAGTGCTCTGACTCATGCATAAATCTCTCTTTGGTATTTTATTCAAAGTTTTCTTTGGAGCTATCCTCTAAGATTACACTAGGTGTTGGCTCCCTTATTGATGCTACGTAGAATAGGTCCAATGGGACCTTCAATAATCTTTTTTCCATATATACATGGAAAGCCCTAACATCATTTGGGGTCAAAAATTCCAATTCCAAATGAAACACTTGCAAATATGTTTCTTCTTGTAGGAAGAGGTCATCGAAGGTGTCCTCTTCATGGATGAATGACTTTACTTTTAGCATAGTGTTAGGACTCCATATTGTCTACTTTTGACCTCATATTTTGTCATGATGTTACCTCTTTTTAGCCCATAAGTTGAAACCCCTGATAACATTTTGACCTCATTATTCCAAGGTATGAAGTAACTCTCCTCATTGCTATATGTTTAATTATTCAACACATATTCATGTTATCTTTATAATTAATCTTTCGAAGTTGACTAAGTCACTGACAATTGTTGGAACTGTTTGAAGTCCGCAGAATTATAATTCAGAGTTGCTGCAACACCAGAAACAGAAACTGTGCAGTTGCTGTAACACCAGAAACAACAACTGAATAAAGTGCGTAAATTCTTCACTTGCAAAGGATGAAACAACAATTGTCGAGTATGGCAGTAACCGTCTGAAGCTGGCAGAACTATACTTGACAGATGCTGACATAGCACGATCAGCAAAATATAGTCGCAGATGCTCGAACACCAGAAACAGCATGAGAACTTCAAGGGAACAGTTGAGATTTATCAAATCGACAACAACAGTGGAATAGCCAAGGATAGTACAAGGACCCCAAGGAGATAAATGAAGACTACCAGTTTTGCAATAGCAGAAGGATCCGACTAAACGAAGGATGACAAAGATATACACTGTTGTAACAACATGCTGTAACAGGAATTGATTTCCTATTTTTGTACAAAAAGGATGAAACTGAATAAATAATGACAATCTATTGTAATAGATGTCTCCTCTATAAAGAGGAGACATCTACAGTTGAAAGGGAGAGTTATAACGGAAGTATTGTAGTGCAGAGCAAGTCTGAATTTTTATTGTAATTGGACATTTTGGCAGATGAATAAAGCACTGTTCTGAGCATTTTAACTTAGCATCTGTGTTCAAGGGAATCTTGAGAGAGGGACAGGGCCCACCTTCTTCACAAGATTCACCCATTTCTTTTCTGTTAAGTGTGCGTGTGATTTCTGTGTATTTCTAGCCTTGCTTCCGATATTTCCTTTTTGTTGATACTCTGTTTCCTTGATCGATTGGCGCTGCGAGAGTGTGTCACCGGTGATTAGGATTTTCAGTGTGCATTGGCAAATTGGTCATAGAGGCAGGTGCTGAACATCCTTATTCTGATGACAAGGTCCTGGTCCTCTGTTACAAAACGGCCATCATTTCTTTCAGCAGATTTGTTACCATTAATTGACTGCTTTCATTTCATTTCTACAATAGATTATAGCTGTTGTAACACAGAGTAAGGGTTTGATAGAAAGTAGATCTGTTTATACTACAACCTTTAATGCTTTTAGAATTAAGTGCATACAGTACGAGGTTACCTTTGAAACAAAAGGACTTTCCCGGGTTGACAATTTAATGTGGTACTCGACTGTTCAATCAATAAACAATTCAAGTAGCCAACATTTTGGCGCCGTTGCCGGGGAAGCCGACTAAAAGATTTTAAAGGAATTAATGATTTTCCTTTAGAATAACAGGTGCATGAGAGGACGCAAGAAATCTAACTTCACAGGAGGTAAGGGCAGAGGAGGAGGAAGAAAAATTTTCATTGACGAGATCATTTCAAAGGCCGGGACATCCTAGAGAAAAAGTTCTCGAAGACCTCAGATCCAGTATTCCTCCCAAACATATCACCAAACAGAGGAAGTACTAGGACCTGAAAGGAAGCTGGAAACACCAGAGCACGTTGAGGAACCACTAGAAGAACCTGAAGAAATAGAAGATACTGAAGACACGGCAAGCGATTCAGGGAAAAGACCAATGGAGGATAACAAAGCAGAAGGAAAGGGGGAAAATTCACTCTCCACCCTGGAATTTCCTATTTGGGATCTCCCAAGAGGAGAAATCCCTATGAGGAATATTCCACCTGCAGCGTTACCTAATTGTCATGGGTTATCCTCTGAAGATCCTGATGAATTCCTCTTTGAATTTGATATACTGTGTAGGAGTTATGATTATGTAACTCTTGCTCAGAAATTAAAACTGTTTCCAGCAACACTGAAAGGGAACACATTAAGATGGTTTATGAGCTTAGGGGCTCAGGTAATCACTATGTGGGATCAGATGAAAGAAATTTTTCTAACCAAATATTAGGATTACTGTTGAACAAGAGAAAGGAAGGAAGAATTGTTTAAAATGGTCCAGAAAGAGGGTGAGAATCTGGAGGACTTTGTAGAGAGACTACAGTATAATCTGCAGCGATCAGATCATCCGACTATGAGTAAGGATATTCTGAAGACAATATTGCTAAAAGGGGTACGAGATGACTGCCTGGATATGCTACATATGCTCGGAAAAGGGGATATCTCCAAAGAACCATTTGATGAAATTATTAACCTCTGCATGAGATGTTCCAGAGGAGCAGCAAGCAGATCTAAAAGCAGGGACAGTATATACTCAAGAGTCTAGAAATCAACAAGTGGAGGAGCAACACGAGCTGAAATAGGTAATTTTCTTGAAGAATTTAAAACTGAAATGTTAAGCTCTTTTGCTTCACAAATTGATGCTCTGCAGGTTAAAAAGAAGAAAGCAGAAGCATAAGCTGCTCTAGCTATTTTCTATTCCAAATGCAGAGGGAAACACCCACTGAGGGAATGCCCATTAGATAGGGTACCAATTTGTACCATTTGTGAAAAGGATCATGAGACTCAACAATGCCCTTCTTTTCCAGGAATAAAGGCAGCACTGCAATCAACTAAAGAAGAAGCTGAAGCAGTGTACCTGATGACACAAAGGAGACAATGGCAACCACAAAGACAAGGTATGAATTCTAAAACATCATTTAGTCCTTGGAATAATCACTCTCCTTTTCAAACAAATTACCCACCCATGAATCAAATGCAATACCCACCCTTTAATCCAATGCAATTTCCACCTATGCAGCAACCAAATCCTCCTTTTACCGACCCTACTATGTGGAATCCTTAGACTCTTCAGCAACCTTATTTCAATCAATGGAACCCAAACTAGACAGCCCAACAGATTCCATTTCCTCAACACCAACAATCTCTTTCCTTACCATCTAACGCTCCGCAGAATAACCAGTCAATCAGACCCCAACTGCCTATACAACCTAACCCCAACCCGAATAATAATAAAGCTCTGCAGGTAATTGATATTCAAAGTCAACCTGTTTCCCCTATGCAATGTAATGATATCCATTTACATTCTGGGAGGATAGTTGAACCCATCATTGATGACATTACTGACTCTGAAAAAGAGGAAACTAGAAAAGAAAATTCATCTAACAACAATGCTGAAACAGTAGAATCATCTTCTAACAAGACTGCTCAAACAACAAAGCCACCCTTCCCTGAACGACTAGCTCTTACTAAAACATTTGAGCCACCTGCTTTTAACCTTTTAGGAGAACTGCAGAATTTATATGTCAAAATTTTGCTATTGCAAGCACTAAGAGATGTCCCTATTTATGCTAGAACTGTTAGGGATATCTGTATTAAAAAGCCTGGAAGAAAAGCTAAGGAACCCCTCATAGTCCATATGATGGGAGAACTAATTGCTTTGATGACAGAAAAATACCCCCCTGTGAAATATGGCGACCCTGGTCACCCTACAGTAACAGTTCAGGTTGGTAAAACCTTTGTCTCTAAAGTTATAGTAGATATGGGTGCTCCAATAAACATTATGACACTTGAAACAACACAATTACTACAGTTGAAACATTTAATTAGGGAAACCCCAACCATTCTAGAGATGGCTGACCGCTCTACAATTAAACCCGAAGGAGTCATTGAAGACCTCGTAATTTCTGTAGAATCTTGGAATTACCTAGCCGACTTTGTTGTGTTACAAACTAAAACAAAGTTGGGGGGTCATCCACTGATTCTAGGAAGACCTTGGCTGGCTACAGCAGATGCTTTCATCAGCTGTAGGTCTAGATCAATGACAATATCTAATGGGCAGGAAACCAAATAGCTGACTCTTTATCCTCATGCCACACCCATGATTAATAACAACAATTCAGTATGGTTAGATTATGAGGATGAGGAAACCCAACCTATTTTAACTGTCGGACAAGCTTTAACTTTCAAAGACTCAACTGAAGATGAATTAATCAACAACTTTATTTCTGAACCTTCTTCGGTCATTCCAGAAATACATAATCACTTCACTGCAATCTTGGAATCTGAATCCCAGCACAACCTTGAAACTGAAAATCTACCTCAGACATTAGCTGGCAACCCCTCCAAAAGTATAACAGTAGAAATCGAGCCAGGTAAAACATTAAATATAAATCCTAATCTAAGAGATGATCAAAAACAACAGTTAAATTGTTAATGAAGCTACTCCGTGAAAATAAAGAGGCATTCATATGGGATTATACAGATATGAAGGGGATTTCTCCTTAACTATGCACCCACCGCATTTATATTAAGGAAGGATCCCGCCCAGTCTGTCAACCCCAACGACGAATGAATCCCAATTTAAGGGAAATTGTAGAAGAAGAACTTCAAAAATTGTTGAATGCAGGATTTATATACCCCATATCTGATAGTGAATGGGTTTCTCCACTAGTAATTGTACCCAAGAAAAATGGGAAATGGCGAGTATGTGTGGACTATAGAGCCCTAAATAAGGCCACCCAAAAAGACCATTTCCCTTTACCATTCATTGATCAGGTATTAGATAACTTGGCAAGTAAGAAATTATTTTCCTTTTTGGATCGATTTAGTGGATATAATCAGATAAAGATTGCACCCCAAGATCAGGACAAAACCACTTTTACTAGCCCATGGGGGACCTTTGCCTATAGGGTTCTTCCATTTGGGCTATGTAATGCCCCAACAACATTTCAAAGAGCAGTGATAGGGATTTTTTCTGATATGTTAAATGATTCTTTAGAAATATTTACGGACGACTTTATTCCTTATGGCACAACCTTTGGGGATGCTCTACAAAACCTTGAAAAAGTACTTAAGCGATGTATAGAATCACACCTTGTCTTAAGTACTGAAAAATGCCATATGATGATGAATCAAGGTATTGTATTGGGTCACTTCATTTCATTTTTAGGAATTCAAGTCGATCCAGCTAAAATATAGGTAATTCAAACCCTCCCTATCCCCAAAACCCAAACTGATGTGAGAAGTTTCTTAGGACATGCCGGGTATTATAGAAGACTATTAAGAATTTTTCCAAAATAGCTTCTCCTCTGTTTGTGTTACTAATGAAAAATGTTGAATTTAAGTGGACTGATGATTGTGAAAAAGCATTCGATGAACTTAAACATCAGTTGTCTACAGCTCCCATTTTGAGAGGACCTGATTGGGCACTCCCCTTTCATATATCCTCTAATGCCTCAGACACTGCCATTGGAGCAGTCTTGGGATAGGAAGAAAACAGTCTTCCCTATGCCATTTATTTTATTAGTAAAAACATGACTTCCGCAGAACTTAATTATACAGTTACTGAGAAGGAATTCCTACCAGTCATTTATGCTATCACTAAGTTTCGGCATTACATTACTAGTTATACTAATTTTATGCATACTGACCACTCGGCCATTAAATAATTAATGAACAAATAAATTACAAATGCTTGAGTTACCAGATGGTTATTGTTATTACAACAATTTGATATCACAATTGTAGATCGACCAGGAAAAGAGAATGTAGTTGCTGATTTCCTTTCTCGGTTAAAAACTAATGAAAATATTCCAGTAGATGATTCTTTTCCTGATGAGTATTTATTTGCAGTATCTACTCACTCACCTTGGTATGTAGACATTGACAACTACTTAGTTGCAAGGAAATTACCATCACACCTATCGCGCGATAAAAGGAAAATCATTTAGCAAAGTGCTAGGTACAGCTGGATAAGCGGTTGTTTGTTTCACACAGGAATCGATCAGGAGATCCGGAGATGCATTAGCGAAGATCAAATTTATGATGTATTGAAATCCTACCACGATGGCCCTTGTGGAGGACATTTCGCAGAAAAAAGAACAGCACACAAGGTTCTTAGGATGGGTTACTACAGACCCTCAATCTTCAAGGATGCAAAGAAATATGTCAGGGCCTACGATAGCTATCAAAGAATGGGCCAGCCTAATCACAGGGATGAAACTCCACTCAATCCCTAGGTAATTCTTGAACCTTTTGAAAGATGGGCACTAGATTTTATAGGTCCCATTAACCCTCCATCTAATCAAAAAGTTTACATACTAGTATGCACGGATTATATGACTAAGTGGGTAGAAGCTAAGGCACTCCTGAAAGCTAATGAAGAATCAGTATTAACATTTTTATTTGAAGAAATCTTTGTTAGGTTTGGACTACCTAGGGAACTAGTCACTGATGGACGACCTCCTTTATCTCTCATGGCTTCAAAGACACATTGCAGAAATACCATATTAAGCATAAAATGACCACACCTTATCACCCCCAGTCAAATGGGCAGGTGGAAAGCACCAACAAAGTCATAGAAGCTATTTTGACAAAAACAATAAAGGAAAACATGAGGGACTGGTTCCAAAAGTTACCTGAAGCACTATGGGCTTATAGAACCACTTGGAGGAATACCACAGGCTTTTCACCCTATGAATTAGTTTTCGGTAAAAATGTTGTTTTCCCTCTGCAGTTTGAAATCAAAACTTTAAGAACTGATTTAGCTATTAACCTTGATTTGATTGATGCACAGGAAACCAGGTTGCAGCAGCTTCAGGAACTAGATGAGAAAATATTGGACACCATCCATCAAACAACCATGATCCAGCAACAAAGAACCAGATGGAATGACAAAACTATTAAGCAAAAGCAGTTCTAGAAAGGTAATTGGGCTTTACTGTATGACTCCTGTTTCAAGAATTTCCAAGGTAAATTAAGAACAAGGTGGCTAGGACCTTATGAAATAGATGTCGTTTTTCCAAATGGAACAGTCAGACTCTTAACGATTGATGATAATAGAACACCATTATTAGTGAATGGGTATCGACTCCGTTCATATCAATGGCCTGTTTCTAAAGAGGATTTCAAAGCTACCAGCATGGCAGACTTACATTATGTTTTCTTGGGGGAACCTGCTATCCCTCAAGGCACTTAAACTTCTGTTTATTTATTTATTTTTAGATTAGATTTCTTAACTAATAATCCCTGCCAAGGGTTACCATGTTACAATTAATTGTTTTGCAAATCTTAGTTTCGGAGGATGGCTGAGAATAAAAATTCTAAAAGAATCACTTTGCAGCTTGGAAACATTTTACGGACCATAAATCAAGTTTTTCATTATGTCCCGTTGCTGCAACACTACTTCCTGTTGCTGCAACACAACTTCTTGTTTCTGCAACACCACTTCCTGTTGCTGCAACACCACTTCTTGTTGCTGCAACACCACTTCCTGTTGCTGCAACACCATTCCCCGTTGCTGCAACACCATTTCCCGTTGCTGCAACACCACTTCCTGTTGCTGCAACACCATTTCCCGTTGCTGCAACACCATTTCCCATTGCTGCAACACCACTCCCCGTTGCTGCAACACCACTTCCCGTTGCTGCAACACCACTCCCCGTTGATGCAACACCACTTTCTGTCATTGCAACACCAGTTCTCCATTGCCGCAACACCACTTCCCGCGGCTGCAGCACTAACTCATGTTTCGGTAGCATCACTTTTCAATGCTGTAATACCAGTTTCAGTACTTAATGAACTATCATCCTGATCGAACATATTATGCTTCACTAAAGGAACCAGCCATGCACTTTGATAATTACACTTCGTCACTACTATTTCCTATCAAATCACTTGTATTTTCATGCTTGTAAACCTGTTGAAATTATTATTAATCCAGCAAAAGACAAGATAAGACTTTTGGCACGTGACTAAAGGCAAAAGTAAAGGTATGCATGTGTAAGTGTGAATATTAAATTATAGTTAATGTGGAAATGTTGATACGACTGCCAAAATCATTGTACTACCAATCAGATCATCCAGCCGTAGATTTGGGTGGATTACCAAAATATTGTAATTATTGCATAACACGTCAATCACTGCCACCCTTACTCCTCACGGTAATATCTAAAAGTCACCTCGTCGTGGCATACCCTCATTTGTAACGGTTTACTCTGTCTCAAACTCGGTAACTCGGCTTTGCATTGTGTATTTTCGTTGGATCAGCAGCTATGGGGGGAAATCTGATTACATATGAACTTGGCACAATAGCGCTACTGGAACTCTACCCCGAGGTTTACCAAATTTTCCTATAAGCAGGATGGGTAGACTACTTTAGAAAACTCCTGGATTTCAACACACAGCAAGTGTTGGAGTTCGCATGCAACTTAAGAGAAGGATTTTCTACGGTCCAGGGAGTACAGATTCCAGTAACAGAGGAAGACATAGCCCGAGTTTCCGTGTTACCGACCAATGGTACACGCTGGTTTAGTACGAAACATCTTATTCTGAATGCACAGCAAGGATTTTTCCTACCAGGTGAGCATGTGGAAGCCAAAGGCAGAGGGGTCACACTTTAGTCACTGCCTCCACCATGGCCAAAGGTTGCGGAGTTTGTCAAGCAGTATTTGACTTGCGAAGGTCGTTACCAGGTAATTTACCAACACGAGTTCATTTTGTTAAATCATTTGAGGCATGGTCAGTTGATAAACATGCCTTATTATCTATTAGGTTGTCTAAAAAATATCTCACGTTATACTGGAAAAGCAAAGCATCCGCTCCTTTCCCTGAAACACCATCGTTTAGCCCAACTCCTAATAAATAGAGGCTTTGCTCTGAATCATCCACCCCCCTCATTAATTCTCCCCAGCAAATAGAAGAAGATCCTCAGTAGGAAGAGGAAATTCCCCAACAACGAGAGCAAATACCCCAGGAAATCCCCCAACGACCAAAGAAAATACCCCAGGAAATTCCCCAGCAATTAGCAGCAGAAACACCCCTGCAGAGGACCCCATCCACCAATGAAGCTCAACCATATACCCCCATGCTTCATATCTCCACTGATGAATCTGATGATAACACCCCCATCATTCTTTTTAAAAGAAAAAAGTAGCAGAAAACTGAAACTCCACCAAAAAGGAGAAGAACCAGGGCTTCGGTCAAAGCAACTGCTATTCCCGATAGTTCCCCCAGTCTGAAGGAAAGTGGCTGAAAAAGAAAAATTATTGATTTTCCTGCCTCCTTACCGAGGCAGCGAACACGGTCAACTGTAGCAGTTAAACCCACCAGCCCTGTGATCCCCAGTTCTCCACCCATCACCCTAACACCCCGCATTCCAACCATCCCTGAGAATTCCCTTTCCTCACCCTCTGGGGCTGAGATGCAGAGCGTTGACAGTTTTGTGACATTATTTTCTGAGGCAGCTGTTACACAAGAACCAGCTGCCAAAAAATCTAAAGTAGACACCCAAGGTGATATTGGGCAAGTGGCTGTTACACAAGAACCAGCCACTGACCCAACAGGTGACACACAAGAACCACCTTTTGGGGATGCAAATGACCAAGTGGATGCGGAACAACAATCCCTTCCTCCATTAGAACCTGCAGATACACAAGCTCCACCTACCATAGCCTCCCTGCAGGAAGAAATTGAGTTTCTAAAATCTCAAATTAAGGATTATCAGCAGGAGATAATAATGGTTAAATAAGCCTATCAGAATGAATGTAATCTCCACATCTTAGCATGGGTAGTGTCTGTAACAGAAAAGAGTCAATACAATGAGTATATGTGCAGTGAGTGTGGTGAGCTTTACACTCAAGCAGGATATAAGATAGTCCAGGTTCCAATGACCGAAGCTAATCCACAGCCCTATGCTGCTGTAATCAAAACAGAACAACCTGCTGCTACACAAGAACCAGTAGGAGAAACAGAACAACCTGCTTTTACACAAGAACCAGCAGGAGAAACAGAACAACCTGCTGTTACACAAGAACCAACAGGAGAAGCAGAACAACCTGCTGTTACACAAGAACCAACAGGAGAAATAGAACAACCTGCTGTTACACAAGAACCAGCAGGAGTTGCAGAAGAAGAAATAGAACAACCTGCTGTTACATAAGAACCAGCAGGTTTTCTAAGAATTGTAAAAGAAGAAACAGAGTAACCTGTTGTCACACAAGAACCAGCAAGTTTTTCAAGAGTTTTGGAGGAAGACATAGAACCACCGCGGCCCACCCAAACTACTACAGAACAAAAATATTTTTATAATGCCTATGCACAGATTGAACCTCCCTGTGTTAGCGATGCTAACACGAAGACCTCTAGTTTTCAACAACTAAAGGACACATGGAGAACAGAATATGAGCTTTCACAAGGGAAGGCATTCCAACAACAAAAGTCAATTTGGTTTAGCTATGCATACAGAAATTGGGATGCACTTGAACAGTATCGAGCTCAACATAAATAAAATAAGGAAGTAAAAGCTAGGTTGTCCTGTGTCTTCGATCTAGTCCAGAGGGTACTGGCTACAAGAAAACCCTATTTCAATTATGTAGTATTCTTGAGAGAACGGTTGGCGTTCTTGCAAATAAAGCCAATTAGAGATGGAAGACCCTACCAAGTTGATACACCTGATCAATTTATTGAAACATTCAGAGAAGCACCAAATAATGATCAAAACTTGCTCTGTGAACTCTATCTTCACAATGAGGCCATGCCTGAAGATAGAGTGATGAATATACTCCCTATTGTTGGTGATATCCAAATAAGAGCCTTCATCTCTTTTCTAGCTAATCAACATACCTGGAAAAATGCCTATATGTCAGCAATGCATAATGAGAAGAACTGCCTTCTCTGGATTCGAAATGAACCACAGAATGCAGCTACCTTCATTGCATAGCATAAAAAAAATCTAAGTAATCCAGAGTTGGTCGATCATATGAGGAAACTACAGGCAACAGTCTTGCAAGACTGCCAACATTATGTAAAAACAAAAGGGGCGCTGGCCATCGAAGCAAACAATTTATTTTGGGAACATTGTCCCAAAGAGAGACAGGAATATCATCCTTACAATCCCCTCAATCTTCAGGTAGCAATTTCACGCATACCTTATTATGTCAAATGTATGGAAAAGTTTGCTGAGAGGTGGATTGGCTACCATTTTCATTTCCCTCTCTTGTGGTTACCTGGTCAGCAATATAAGGCTCATTACAAACTGACCAAAAAGGAGGAGGTGGCAGTATGGCAGCAATTACAGTCTCCAGGATTCAGAAGCAGGTCTGATAAAACCTTCTTTAGCTACTATATCAGCAACTTACACTTTTCATCCCAGTACTCCGACTCAGATTCAGATTAAACGTTGCATGAGGACGTGCAACCCTTTCAGTTGGGGGGGATGTTAGGACTCCATATTGTCTGCTTTTGACCTCATATTTTGTCATGATGTTACCTATTTTTAGCCCATAAGTTGAAACGCCTCATAACATTTTGACCTCATTATTCCAAGGTATGAAGTAACTCTCCTCATTTCTATATGTTTAATTATTCAACACATATTCATGTTATCTTTATAATTAATCTTTGGAAGTTGACTAAGTCGCAGACAATTGTTGGAACTATTCGAAGTCCGCAGAATTATAATTCACAGTTGATGCAACACCAGAAACAACAACTGTGCAGTTGCTGTAACACCAGAAACAACAACTGACTAAAGCGGGTAAAGTCTTAATTTGCAAAGGATGAAACAGCAATTGTTGAGCAGGGCAATAACATTCTGAAGCTGGCATAACTATACTTGGCAGATGCTGACATAGCATGATTAGCAAAATATAGTCGCAGATGCTGGAACACCAGAAACAGCATGAGAACTTCGAGGGAACTGTTGAGATTTATCAAATCGACAACAAGAGCGGAAAAACCAAGGATAGTACAAGTACCCCAACGAGATAAACGAAGACTACCAGTTTTGCAACAACAGAAGGATCCGACTTAACAAAGGATGACAAAGATATACATTGTTGTAACAGCATGCTGTAACAGGAATTGATTTCCTATTTTTGTACAAAAAGGATCAAACTGAATAAATAATGATAATCTATTGTAATAGATGTCGCCTCTATAAAGAGGAGACATCTACAGTTGAAAGGGAGAGTTATAACGGAAGTATTGTAGTGCAGAGAAAGTCTGAATTTTTATTGTAATTGGACATTTTGGCAGATGAATAAAACATTGTTCTAAGCATTTCAACTTAGCATCTATGTTCAGGGGAATCTTGTGAGAGGGACAGGGCCCACCTTCTTCACAAGATTCACCCATTTATTTTCTGTTAAGTGTGTGTGTGATTTCTGTGTATTTCTAGCCTTGCTTCCGATATTTCCTTTTTGTTTATACTCTGTTTCCTTGATCGATTGGCGCTGCGAGAGTGTGTCACCGGTGGTTAGGATTTTCAGTGTGAATTGGAAAATTGGTCACAGAGACAGGTGTTGAACATCCTTATTCTGAGGACAGGGTCCTGGTCCTCTGTTACAAAATGGCCATCATTTCGTTCAGTAGATTTGTTACCATTAATTGACTGCTTTAATTTCATTTCTGCAATAGATTATAGCTGTTGTAACACAGAGTAAGGGTTTGATAGAAAGTAGATCTGTTTATACTACAGCCTTTAATGCTTTTAGAATTAAGTGCATATAGTATGAGGTCACCTTTGAAACAAAAGGACTTTCTCGGGTTGACAATTTAATGTGGTACTCGAATGTTCAATCAATAAACAATTTGAGCAGCCAACACATAGTAGTAATATTCTTTACAGTGCCACTTGGGTCATATTGCCTTCCCGAAAGTGTAGCTAATTTCAAAGGTTTAATAATCTCTGCTTCTTTGCATGCATGTCCAAAACCATGTGGCACAAATGCACCACATTGTAATGGGAATGTAGGCCAAATGGCCTTTTTTGTCCCTTTCAATCCTTTGCTTAATCCACCTTCCCCCGCTCTTTGGTAGGCTATTTCTCTAGCCGTTAATTTGTCTGAGACGTAATATGGGAGAACATGCGATGAAGTGATGCTCCTGAATACTCTATTGTAGGTAAAGGTTTCTTCCCTAAAACATCTAGCTACTAGAAAAATATCTATCTCAGCCTCTTTAGAAATCCTATAGGCAATTCTAGTGTACACTTCTTTATGGATGGGTAGCATAAATCCTTGACAGATTTTATAAAAATTTGGGTGAAATTAAGATTCCCATAAAATCTTATGGTACATATGTATGGGAAGATGGTCCTGTATAGTCCACTTCCATGCCATATTGGTAAATTTAGAATTAAAACATATTTCGTCCATTATAAAAGCACTCATGAAAAAGGGGGGAAACACTCTTAGAGAAGAATTTATCTTCCCTTTATATTATATAATAGCCTTAGCCAAATTGTCTGATACAATTTGATCCCAGTTCATTATTGTTGTATTCACTATTACATCTATCAATGGGAGGCATTCCAGGGAGAAGTTACTGCTATCGGGTTTACCAAACAATATACATAGTGTTATTGTAGCAAAACTAGGAGGGGGAGAAATGGATGGCGTAGAGTACATAGCTATTCTATCCCATTTGATCTTGCCTTCATTTGTTGTCTAGGTTTGCGTGATGTCTACTAGGTTTTCATTTTCCTTGGAAAATTGCTCAAGGAACTATTTTTTGTAAAGCTTCTGCAGCTCTGGAAATTGGTACATGAGTCATAGGTTGTCTACTAAAAAGGAGCCCATGACCTGTTGCCTATGATTCTTTAATGTTCTGTCTATAATGTCAATTACCCATTTTACCATCTCAATATATGGGATTATGATGCAGGAGCATCCAGCTCTAAGGAGACAGAATGAGGTTGACAGTCTCAGAGAAAGACCAGAACACACAGTCACTTACGTATAACTGGACAGGTGTCAAAAACCTTTTCGGTTATTTTATTTCATTTACTTGGTTTAATTTCTTTTTAGAATGTTGGTAGGATTCGATTAATTAAACTCACGCATTGATTCTGTTTTGTTTAGGAACTAGGAACAGAAGCATAAATATTAGTTAATTAAGTTTCTTTAAAAACATTTTATTAGTTATGGACAGTTAGATAAAACAGTTGTCCAATCTGTTGGGACAGTTCCACTGAGAAAGAACAGTTATGTTTCTAGAGTTTAAAGGCAGCAAGAGTATGATTGTAAAAGATTACCTCTCAGATGAAAAGAAAAGAATATATAGTCATTTCTGAATAGACATTCTTATTTTCATTTGTTTTTTTTTAATCATCACTATAATAGTCGCTTGCATGCATCATAATATAGTGACTATACAACCAAATTATATTGAAGTATCAGACAGAAAAAGTCTACAGGTGGAGAAGACGAAACAATTATAACACTTTCCGACGGGGAGCATAAAAGGTTGCGCACACGGCCAACACACAGACAAGTTCATAGGAGTAGCAGACGTTGACAGTTAAATCATTTCCTGACACAGAAAGTAAAAGACTGTGCATATTGACAGACAACCAGAGGTAATTCGTAGAACCGTCCAAGTTCTTAAGAGTAGAGTAAAGTGCCATGACAAAATAAGTATGCTATTTTATCATTTCCAAAAACTATGTAAATAATTATATCAGTTCAGAGTATTCCATAACCAGCATATTATTAAAAACCCAGAACTTCAAATCAAAACCCAAAACCCCGAAATTGCATATGAACAGGCTAATGATACGGATAGACAGAAATTGAAGAATTGCCATAGCAGTAAAACGAATCTGCGTAGAAACAACGCAAACAGATGTTCCATTAATCAAATAATAAAGCACAGGATGAGGGTTTCGAAATAACGAACACCCATCTCAACCAACAACTGAACAGAGCTATATCAGGCGAGGGTTTAATATAACCAGAGACCTAAGCCACAAGGTGAGAGGCTCACAGTCGAATCATTACATTACAGTACAGAATCACCAAAATAAAGGGCTGGCGAACAGGAGAATAGGACTACTCCGCTAAGGGAAGAAACCTAGAAAATTTACTCACTCAGATGACAACGAGACCAACAGAAGTCTACAGAACCATTAAGACATGTAAACGTGGAAGGACACTACCCATATAGTGAAGACTAGGAGATGCAAGCAAATGCTGAGACGGCGAAGAGTGCGGAACCACATCTACCAACAACACCGAGTCACCTACAGGAAAAGGAGAACGAATTAGTGTGAAGACACAGGCATAAATAAACGAATAACTACAAAAACTGAAGGAGATTGGGTGAGAAGTTACCTGGACCCTAGAAGACAGGGTCGAAGGGACGAGTAACCATTAAAGTCTGAAGAACAGTGACAACATTCGTTAGGGTCGAAAAGATAAGGTGCCAAGTAGTTTAAAAGGAACCAAAAAAATTACCTTGTAGGAGAAGCCGAGCACGTTAACCTGGAGGCCAGAATGGAAGAAAAGCTGAAGGAGAAGTTCCTACCAAAAGATTATCAGATCATGTTGTACAGGCAGGTGCAGAACCTGAAACAAAGAGGAATGACTGTTAGGGAGTTTACAGAGGAATTTTATAAATTGAATTTGCGAGCAGGGTATGTGGAAGATACCTCAGAGAAAACAGCCAGATTTGTAAATGGCTTGAGAGGGGAGATTTTGGATGAAATTGGTATTCTTTCACCTCAAACATTGGATGAAGCCTATCAATTTGCACTGAAGGCAGAGAAGAAGATAAACAGGAAACAGAACACCAGGAGAGGAGGTGGTTCTGGTAGGGGAAAAGGCAAGGTTTATGGCAGAGGTAGAGGTGCAAGCCCAAATGAGGAGGGCAGCAGTTCCAAATCTGCTGGTACAACAGATAAGGACAACAGCAACAGGGAAGGATGACCAGCTCAGAGAGGACGAGGATTTGGTCGAGGCAGGGGAACTGTCCAGTGTTACTGTTGTCATAAATTGGGACACAAGTCATATGATTGTCTTGAAGGTGAGCTAGCAGGTGGGAGAGGAACCTATGTTGCTCAGCCTGAGGATGTTGAGGAGACACCTCAAGAAGCAGAAAATACACCAGAGACGGGTGAGGCCTTGGTGTTGAATAAGGTGCTATTAAAGCCAGCAAAGGAAGTTGTAGAACCAGGTCAGCGAAAGGCTTTGTTTCGCACTGTTTGCAAGTCACGAGGTAAGTGTTGTAAGATGATCATTGACAGTGGGAGTACCGATAATTTGGTAGCTGTGGAGATGGTAGAGAAGCTGCGATTAAAGAAGTTAAAACATCCCACTCCCTACAAAGTGTCGTGGCTGCAGAAGGGGCATCAATTGTTAGTTGATGAACAGTGTGAGGTGGAGTTTCAGATCGGTAAGTATAAGGACAAGATTCTTTGCGATGTCATGCCAATGGATGTCTGTCATTTGCTGTTAGGACAACCTTGGCAGTTTGACAGAAGTGCAGTTCATGATGGAAAAACCAACTGCTATAAGTTCGTGAAAGATGGGATCAAGCATACGCTTGTACCCATCAAGGAGGAAAATACAGCAGAAGCTAGTGGAGTGAAAGCACTGCTGTTATGTGGGAAAGAATTCATAAAACAGATTGAGGACAGCAAGATAAATTTTGCTGTCATAAGGAGACCAAGGGTAGTAGTACTTCATACACAGGTTTCAGATTTGCCAGAAGAAGTTCAGAAGTTGCTGCAGGATTTTGGAGACATTGTGGTAGATGATCTTCCAGATGAGTTGCCATTGAGGAGAGGTATTAGTCACTGCATTGACTTTATACTAGAGGCAAGCCTGCCAAATAAAGCAGCTTACCACATGAGTCCCAAGGACCATGAGGAGATTAGGAAATAGGTCCAAGAGTTGTTGGACAAAGGTTTGATTCGGGAGAGCATGAGCCCATGTGCAGTACCTACTGTTTTGGCTCCAAAGAAAGGAGGAGAGTCGAGAATGTGTACGGATTCCAGGGCTATTAACAAAATTACTGTTAGGTACAGGTTTCCCTTACCAAGGATGGACGATATGATGGATTGTTTGAGTGGAGCGGCGTACTTTTCGAATATTGACTTGAAGAGTGGATATCACCAGATCCGGATTCGTGAAGGAGATGAATGGAAAACCGCTTTCAAGACAAACGAAGGCTTATACGAGTGGCTGGTGATGCCATTTGGTTTGAGCAACGCTCCCAGCACGTTCATGCATCTGATGAATGAAGTGCTGAAGGAATTTAATGGTAAGTTTGTAATAGTTTACTTAGACGATATTCTGATTTTTAGTAAGACTAAGGAGGAGCATTTCAGGCATTTGCAGAGTGTATTGAGGAAGTTACAGCAGAACAAGCTGTTAATTAATCTGAAGAAATGTACCTTTTTTCAGCGAGAACTAGTGTATCTGGGTTTTGTTATTGCAGAAAATGAATTAAAAATGGACCCAGAAAAGGTGACAGCTATAGTTAGCTGGCCTTCTCCTAAAAGTTTATTTGAAGTTCGAAGTTTCCATGGACTTGCCAGTTTTTACAGGAAGTTCATCAGAAATTTCAGCGAGATTTGCGCACCAATGTTGGATACGATCAAGAAAATAAATCAGCCATTTCACTGGACTGAAGCAGCAGAACACAGTTTTCAGATCTTGAAAAAGAAGATTACAGAAAGACCAGTGTTGAGACTGCTTGATTTCAACAAACTTTTTCAAGTTCGTTGCGACGCCAGTGGTACAGCCATTGGGGTAGTCCTTAGCCAAGAAGACAGACCAGTTGCTTATTTCAGCGAAAAGCTAAATGAGAGAAGACAGAAGTACTCGACCTATGACAAGGAGTTTTACTCCATTGTACAGGCTTTGAAACATTGGCGACATTATCTATTGGGTAACGAATTTGTTTTATTTTCTGATAATTCTGCGTTACGGTACATTATGCAGCAGCATAAATTGAACCATAAGCATGCAGCTTGGGTTGAGTACTTGCAAAGTTTCACATTTGTACTAAAACACATTAGTGGGCAATCAAATAAGGTAGCAGATGCACTTAGTAGGACAACATTGCTTTTACAGGAGAGCACGATGCAGATTTTAGGCTTTGAGCATCTAAAAGAGCTGTATCCGACCGACACTGAGTTTATGGAGGCCTATGAGGCTTGCCAAAACCCGCTGTTACGAAATGACAGCAAGTGGCTAGACTATAATCTACAGGAAGGGTTGCTGTTTAAAGGGGGGCAGTTATGCAT
>APFE030042584.1:231899-272847 GCA_000404065.3 Pinus taeda | reverse complement strand
TTATCATAAATAATAAATAAATAAATAATAAACTCATACTCCTCTACAATGTCTGTCACCTTTCCAAATAAAATTATACTTTCGTACCATGTTATGTAACCTAAATGAACAATATTCGCCCCCACTGTTTTCCCAGCCCAAAGATTAAAGAGCATACACAAAGCTAAGTGCATGGCCCCATGACATATCGGAGTATGTATACTCATGCATATCTCTACATTTTACGGCAGCTCTCCAACTTCTAGAGGCTTAACCCTTTAGTATAATTAATGCAGGTAGTGCGCTACACGGTGTCCTATTCCATCTACCCAACGTTCTCAGTACCAGACGTCGTTATCATATCCTAATTATCAGATTGGCTTCAATGCTGATTGATAGAATTTAATGGTTCGTGAATTCAAATTTTAAAATTGAAATGGAGTGAACAAATATATGGGCCTTTTTCTCCCATTTCTCTTCACGCTCTAGTTCTGTTACTATATGTTTTTTTATCTTTTTGTCTTTCTCTTTCTCTTCATCTCTTTTTCTTTGTCTCATTATCTCACCCCAAACATACACATTCTCTCTCCATTTCTCCCTTGTCACTCCCTCTCTCTCTCCACTTCTCACTCTTTGTGTTTTTTTCTTCCCTCCCTTTCTCTCTCTCCACTTCTCACTCTTTGTGTCTTTCTTCTTCCCTCCCTCTCTCCCCTTCTAGCTCCATCTCTGTATCCCGCCCTCTCTCCTCCTCTCTCTCATGTTCTCTCTTTGTCTTTCCTATCTCTCCCTTTCTGTGCCACCTCTCTATCTCTTCCCCCATCTCTCTCTCTCTTTCTCTGCCCTCCAATCCTATCACTATCTCCCTTCCTCTCTCCTCCTCTTTCTCCCACCTCCATCTTTATGTCTCCCTCTCCCTCTCTTACCCTTCTCTGTCTCTCTCACTCCTCTCCCTCTCTCTCTTCATTCATCCTCCTAGGTTTCCTTCAATTTATCTCCATCTCTCCCTTGTCACTCCCCTACCTCTCCACCTCTATCACTCCTTGTCTTCATTCTTCCCTCCCATATATATCTAGAATTAATATATATATATCATGATATATTAATGTATATTATAATATAACAAATTTAATATTTTATTAATCTAAAGTAATTAAATTTAATAATATTAATTATAAATATTAATATGAAAATTGATTAATTATAATAATAATAAAATGGTTTAATATTATATTAGTATAATGTTTTCTTTGCCAGGTATTAATAATAATTTGGACCCATAATATTGCCCATAAGCGTGGTATATAATTAGATGTTGATTTCTAATCATATATTTTTATATATTTACTATAATTTTTGTTTTTTTTTTTTTTACAATACCTCTTTTATAAATATGGTATTTGGCCCACAATATTAATAATAATTTGTCCCATGGTATTTGGTCGATATGCTTTACCTAAATAAAACCTATTTTTTGAGTTTTTGATGATGATGATGATGGTTAACGTCCACTAAGACCAAACTTGGTCCATCAGACGTAAAGAAACAAACAATTTAGTTTGATTTAAGATTTTATTCCTATGCTCAAAAAGCTTGGAGAGAATTTTGACAACATAAAAGGCTAGAAAGGTCTGTATTGCAACAAAGATTTTGAAACTGAGATCTAATGTGGTTGTACGCGAGGCACTCTAAGAGGAAGTGATTTTCATCCTCGATGTTCGTATTCTCACAGAGATGGCAGAACCTTTCCATCCATGGTGTTTTAGGAATTGTCCAATGACCCTTTTCACTATGGAGCTCATGAGAGTTCATTCTAATTTTGGCTATATTAATTCTCTTCTTTGAGCTAGTTAAAACAGAGAGATACTTTTGATCTTCTAGGTTGGGGTTGATGACCTCCTTATAATATCTTAATTTTCTTTTAGCTCCTAAATCTTTCCCACACCACATTTTTTCTTTGAACTTAGAAGTAACAATATTTTTAATGTTATTAATGTTTTGCAATGCAACATTCTCGTCGATCTCCCAATGGTTTAACCAGGCCTGTTGTCTTTATACCAACCTCGTTTGAACCTTAGATGGTTTTCTTTGGAATTTAAAGCTAGCTTAGGAAGTCTATGGTCTCCTATGTTATTGAGTTTGTGCTTGTCCAACAGAAGCCTAGTCATAGCTAGGCTCTCAAAAGGGGAAAGTGTTGCTTTTAATTTTGAGGTTATACGTTATAAAATGCTTCTGGATTTGCTCAATCTTTCTCCAGGATTCTCTAGAGATGTGACAACCCCAAACCTCACATTCATATAAGATAACCGAAGTGACTAAAGCTTCAAAGAGGAACTTCTTTCTATCCCATATTACAAGGTTTTTCGTTTTACAATTATTTTCAAGACCAAAATAAGCTTTCCATCCCCCATTAATCCTTTTCTCAATGCTATAGTTCTAGTTGCACTTGTGATGAATATCAATTCCTAGGTACTTGTAGGAAGACACTTCCTCCAAGTTACTATTGTCATACATAAAATTAGCGTAAGTGTCCTTCTTGGATTTGATAATCATAACTTTTGTTTTGTTAGTGCTAACAATCATACCCATGGTAGAGAAGAAATCCTTAAGAAGTATAAGTTGCTTATCAAGATCAGATGGGCACCTTGCGAGAAGAACAATGTCATAAGCGTAGAGAAGAAGGATGATGACTATCCCAGCTAAGATTGTGCCAGCACATCCTGCTTCCTCTAAACAACCTTCTAGCTTGTCGATGTAAATTCCAAATAGGGTAGGGGAGAGGGGGAAACCTTGTTTAACTCCGATATTACACTTAATATCTTTCGACCACCCCTCATTGCTCTTTAACTTGGCAATTACATTCTTGTAAAACCTTATAGCAGCAACTCTCAACTCAAAAGGAACCTCTAGCTCTTCTAATTTGTTCAAAAGGTCGTTTCTAAGAACCGCATCGATAGCCTTTCTAAAGTACACAAAGCAAAAAAAGAGATTGGATTTATCATTGCGTCATTCCTCCACAATGATCCTAAGCATAACGAGGTGGTCTGTTGTTGAGTGCTACTTTCTAAAACTTGCTTGGCCTTTAGCCCGCTTACCTTCACTTTCAAGCCATATGCTCAACTTCCTTTCCAAAATAATAATAACTTGGCTAGAAGAGGGTTGATCATAATTTTACGATAATTAGAGGGGTTATTTGTATCCCCACTTTTAAAAATAGGGATAAAGAGGTTTGTGGAATAAATATAAAAAAATGCATTATTTATTTACCATATCTCTAATTTATTTATATTTTTATTTATTTACCATATCTCTGGTTTATTTATATTTTTATTTATTTACCAAACCTCTTTTTGAAGCGTTGTAAACCTCTTCATATTTTAAATTTATATTGTGTTTATACATAATAATAATTAGATTGATTTTTAAATAGAACTAGCATTAAATTAAAAATGTTAAACATTATATGCTAAATGTTTACGTGTTTACGTTTACCTGTTTTTACTTGAGACCTACCTCATATCCCGGAAATAAATAATTTTATTGAATGTATAATTTTAATTAAAATTTACCAATTTTTACTTGAGATCTACCCCAAATCGCAGTAATAAATAATTTTATTGAATGCATACTTTTAATTAAAATTGAATTTTCCTTAGTACTCTTCTTCTTGTAGTTGGCCTCAATGTTATTAATTTATAAAATAGATTCAATAAGATGGTTTAAACTAAAACATTTCCAATAAGAATGAGTCTCATAGTGAACAAATTTCCCACTAAAACACTTAGTAAGATTGCCATAAAATGAATTTAAGATATAATAATAATTGTTGATTTAGAAGGATGCGATTTCTCAAACTTCTTAGAAAAAATACAAAGTTAGCATTGGTTAATGCAAAACCTCTCAAAAAACTTAATTTTTGCAAAACAACATTTTTTAATAATCAATATTTGGTTAATGGCCAACTTTTTCATGTCATTATCAATAGCGGAAGTTTTTTTTTTAAACAAAAATGAGTAGTTTTGGTATTAAGTATGCACCGAGCCACAACAAATACATGGGGGATTACATTTCCAATTTGCAATATTGTCCCAAAATAATATTGACCATAAACCTATTACATGGAGAGACACTAGTAAAAAAAGCTTACAAAACCAAAAAAATACCAAAAGACATCTATAGTGATCAATGTTCTACATGCAAATTAATAATTTTCAGTTACTAGTATGTTAAGATCAATGTTCCACTTGCCTGGATCCTCATGAAGTTGGTATTGACATGTAAGGGTATCTTTGTTGAGATTGAGTTCCACTATTGTATCCTGGAGTGCATCCACTTCATCCACTAGGCATGAGATCTAATGTTGAAGAGCCATAATTTTATCATTGTGTTCTACCACTGAGTGATACATTTGACAAAAATTATCTTGCAAGTCATAATAAATCCTCTGTAGGGCTTCATGGGAAGACAAATAGTGAGAGCAGGGGATTTCTATCAAAGAAGTCTCAAAATTGGAGTCAGAAGTTATGAGGATACGTAGATAGAGGCTATGAATGCTACAAATTTCATAAGAATATGAGCCAAACCTCCCCAAGGTGATTATAGAGAATAGGAAAACCACCAAAATTGGATGAGGAGAAGGGATTACAGATTTGAACTTATTGGGTCTCCAATTTGGTGAGACCCCAAATATATATTGCACAATGTTGGGAATTTGGGCTTCCTTTTAAGTCACCAGAGCAGAAAAAGTTGACTAATAGCCAAAAGACCCAGAATTGACACACTGCCTCTAAACCAGAGGCTTCCTTAAAACCTCTAAGAAGGAAGGCCTTAATGTTGCTGGAGTGATGTGCAAGATGGCCTAAACAACTTAAAAAAACTTGAATTGGAACCCAGAGCAACATGATATGAGCCTACTTCGATGGAGTTTCCATCTAGGCCCTCTCAATTACAGTATGGAAAATTAAAAACTAGAAAGAAAAGGTTACCTTCATACAGAGCAACCCCTGTTTGTCTAAGAAAAACCGAGGGGAGCCCAAGCATTGCCAGACTGGTTTGAGAACTAGAGAGCCCCTTTCGCCAAATTTCCCAAAAGCTATAGTGTCAAGCCCATAATTGCACAATCCAAAGGATAAGTGACCGAAACCTAAAGTGGAGCTCTTTGCAAAGTTTCCTAAAAGATGAATACATAGACACCACAGTGGATTCTGAAGATAGGGTGGATACCAAATTACTAGGCTGCAAAGGTGGTGGATCTATCCAAGAAACACAATCAGTCATGAATGAGGGAGGATCTAGACATGAGTTGAATTTAGCACCAATTCTCCTATCCATACACACACTCCACATGAGTCTATCATTAAATTTTATTGTACAACTTCTAGAGAGAGTCATTGCTAGGTCCCTATAATAGTAGTGTTTCACTTATTATTATTGTTATTGTATCCCCTTATTGATATTGTTGTACCCTTGTTTTCCCCATATTGTTATTATTGTGTCCCATATCAGCCCACTATTGTTATTGTTGTGCCCTTATATTATTATTGTTATGTCAGCTTTGACTATATTGTGACCCCTTAGACTCCTATATATAGAAAGGAGGTATTGTCATTTGTATCATCCAAGAATTTTTCATTTGTGTAATGTAAAGGAGGGTTTCCCCCTCGAAGAGGCTGATTTTGAAGTCATTGATCTATCTTTTCTTCTATTTTGTGAGCTGGTTGTATAGAAATTGGTATAGGAGCTTTGGATTCTAAGGTTTTGCTACTTCAAATAGGTCATCGTGGCATGTTCACTATACCTTTTGTATATGACATTTAAGATGCTAACATTAAAACCCATTTGAGCCAAAATCTTGATGAACTTCATGTACAAATTTCAGATCTTGTCTCGCTATATTTTCGGAGATATGATCCAAGAAAGTTAGGGTTTTTGCAGGATCCTGAATTATATCTCAAATAGGTGACCTGGGGAAACTCGTCATAATTGTCTCTCTGAGAATCAGATTTAAATTTCGTAAAAAGATACAGAAAGAGGACGTAATGTAATTTCTAGTATATTGGTTTAAGGTCCGAAGGTCAAAACAATGATATGTGGCACTTCATACAAGTTCTCTCTGTGGAACCAATCTATAATCAGGCCATCGTGGGATATTTGGAATAACTCTTTATTGGAGAATCCAATATTGATTAGACTTGCAGGGTTGGAACAAGGACTCGGAGGGATACCACAAGACAAAAGTTTAGACCTCGGAGATCTAAACTTACAGAGATACATTAGATTCACTGCCGAGCTCCTACAAAGACAAATAATGTGTGTAGTATTTTTAAAATTTTACATAAGTTTGGTTTGAAAAATTAGTTTGAAGGAATTCAAAGGACATAGTGAAGCATAATTATCATTAATTGATGCCACGAAGAAAGAAAATGGAAACACCTAGTAAGAAACCTAAAATATCTAGTATGAATCATGAAGAAGAGGAAGAAATGCAACATGATATATCAAAATTACGAGACCAAGTGCAACAAATTTCACTCTCACAAAAAGTATCAGAAGCTAAGATGGATGGTGTAGAAGTAAACATTGAAGATTTGAAGAAAGGCATGGAAGGTTCGAAAGGAGGTTTGGAAAGATTGCTACAAGAAATGCTTCCTAATGGCGAAAAGGTAGTAGAGGAAGCTCATGATGAAAACAAAAGAAATCTTAATAATGATTTCATAGACTCTAACATTGGATTTAAGACCCACCATGTTCCAAAGATCGATATGAAGAAGTTTGATGGCAAGGATCTCGTAACATGGATACTACAAATGAAGCGATATTTCGATCTCCATAATGTGCAAAACACACGAAAAGTATGCATTGCAACTTTATATTTGGAACCCAATCAGTTTGCATGGTACCAATGGATTTTCTCTCGTAAAAATATTGTAACTTGGGCAATTTTTACGGAAGAAATGATACCACATTATGAGGAGACAAAAAGAAACACCTTTTTAAGCCAATTGATAAATCTCAAACAAAAAAGTTCAATGGTGGAGCACATTGAGGACTTCCAAAAATTGAATATAAAGGTAAAGGATATTCTGGAGGAGCATAGGATTGATGTGTTCATATAGACATTAAAATATAACATCCAACATGAGGTTTGCCTTTAGGAACCTGATTCATTGGAGAAGGCATCCAAGTTGGCAAGAAAAATTATGGAAACAAGGAAGTCTACCAATCAAAACTATAAAGATGGAAGTGTTGTTGCGCCTAGCCTTCCACAACCTATAAGGTTGACACCACAACAATTGGAAGAAAAAAGAGAAAAAAGGCTTTGTTATAGTTCTGATAGAAAATACATTAAAGGTCATAAGTGTGTTGAGAATAAATTATTTTACATAGATTATGAAAACGAGGAAGAAAAGGAACAAGAAACATCAAAAGAAGAGGATACACACAGGAACAAAGCCTAGAGAAAGAAGAAATGAATCCGACCATATCTTGTAATGCATTGGTTGGAATAACCACTCCTCAAACAATCAAGATAGAAGGACATATCAAGAAGAAAAAGGTAATAGTGTTGATTGATTCGGGAAGTACCGATAATTTTATTCATTGTAAGATAGCAAAGGAATTGAATTGCTTCTTATATCCAACACCAGAGTGTCAAGTGATGGTTGCAAATGAAAGAACGATAAGTTTCTCTGGAAAGTGCCATAAGATCAAGCTATCCATGGGAGAATATGTTTTGAATAGTCCAACGCTTTCCATTCCAATGTGTGATGCTGATGTTGTACTAGGAGCCCAATGGCTACAATCTTTGGGTACGATAGCTTTTAATCTTCAAGAACTTTTCTTGAAATTTGTTTCATAAGGTAAGGAAATTGAATTAGGGGGTATCGCAGGGAAACTGGGAAAGATAATCAGTTTCAATGGCATGACAAAGCTTCTAAAGAAAGAAAAATTTGGCATAATTGCCCAATTATGTTCGCTAGGGGTTCCCACGGCAAAATAATCTATTTCTCCAAATCTCTGAAAATTCTTGGACAAACATTCCAAAGTATATGAGACTCCCAAAGGCCTCCCACCTATTTGTGATCATGATCATGCTATTCATTTGATTCTAGGAAGTGTTCCGCCAAACATTAGGCCTTACATATATCCATATGCCCAAAAGAGTGAAATTGAACATATGGTTGCAGAAATGCTAAAGGCTTGTATAATTCAGCCTAGTCAAAGTTCTTTCTCTGTTCTAGTAGTATTGGTGCACAAGAAGGAAGGATCATGGTGCATGTGTTCGGATTATAGGGAGCTCAAAAAACTCACTATTAAAGATAAATTTCTCATTCCCGTCACTGATGAATTATTGGATGAATTACATGGAGAAATCTACTTCACCAAGTTGGACCTTCCTTCAAGATATCATCAAATCAGAATGAAGAGTCGAGACATTTTGAAAAGAACATTTAGAACTCATGCAGGTCATTATGAATTTTTGGTCATGCCTTTTGTCCTTACCAATGCGCCTTCTAGATTTCAAGGTTTGATGATTCCATTTTCAAACCCTTCCTTAGAAAATTTGTGTTAGTATTTTGATGATATATTAATCTACAACAAGTCTTGGAAGGATCATGTTCAACATGTTGATAAAGTGCTCAAACTATTGGATGAGAAACAATTATATGCAAAAACCTCCAAATGTTTCTTTGGAGTACAAGAGGAGGAATATTTCTAATCTACAGCAAGTCTTGGAAGGATCATGTTCAACATGTTGATAGAGTGCTCAAACTATTGGACAAGAAACAATTATATGCAAAAACTTCCAAATGTTTCATTGGAGTACAAGAGGTGGAATATTTGGGTTATATTGTATCTCATGAAGGTGTGAAGGTAGACACTAGCAAAATTAATGCCATTAAAGAATGGAAAATCCCCACCTTCTTAAAGAGGCAATGTGCCAAGCACCAGTCTTAGCTATGCCAGACTTCACAAAAACCTTTTATTGTGGAATGTGATGCCTCGGGAAATGGAATTGGTGTTTTTTTAATGCAAGAAGAAAGACCCATTTTTTTCGAAATTTGTCCAAACAAAGGAAAGTATTTACACAAAGGTATTTATGATAATGAAATGTTGGCAATACTACATGCACTTAAGAAATGACAACCTTACCTGGGAATACACTTCAAGGTAAAAACAAATCATGATAGTCTTAAATACTTTTTAGAGCAAAGATTATCTTCAGAAGAACAACAAAAATGGGACACAAATATGTCGGGTTATGACTTTGAAAATGATGTTGCAGATGCACTCTCAAGAAAGGATGAGGATGTGGAAGCATTTATTTGCATCATTTATATTATCCAACTAGATTGGATAAATGAAGCAAGAGATGAGTAGAAGAATGACAAAGAAGTGTGGGCACTCATTCAAAAGTTACAACAAGGCCCCAGTACATCTGATACATTTAGCTGGAAAAATGATTCGTTATGGTACAAAGATCGCTTATACCTCTATAAGAATTCTCAACTCAAACAAAATATTCTTATGGAATTGCACACCTCTCCCTTAGGAAGGCACTCTGGATTTTTAAAAACTTACCACAGGTTTAAGAATGATCTTTTCTGGGATGGCCTCAAATATGATATTCAAAAGTTTGTGGTAGAATGTTTGGTTTGCCAACAAAATAAAGTTGAAATAATTAAGACCCCAGGTCTATTACAACCTTTATCTATTCCAATTCAACATTGGAAGGAGGTTTCAATGGATTTTATCACAAGTTTACCCAAGTCCGAAAGAAGGAGTGTCATCATGGTGGTAGTTGATAGAGTTACCATGTATGCACACTTTTGTGCACTATCTCATCCCTTTAAATCCAGTATAATTGTTACTGCATTTATGGAAACAATTCAAAATCTACATGGAAACCCAAAGATTATTGTAAGCAACAGAGATCCCATTTTCACTGGAAATTTGTGGACAAAATTAGTTTCTTGTCTGAGTACTCAGTTAGCTCATAGTTCATCTTATCATTCTCAATCTGATGGAAAAACTAAGATAGTGAACAAATGTTTGGAAGCATATCTTCGTTGCCTTGTATCTGATAAACAAACACAATGGGTCAATGGTTTCCTCTGGCTGAGTGGTGATATAACACTTTCTTCCATGCTGCAGCAAAAATGACCCCATTTATGGCACTTTATGGATATCATCCACAATCCATCACATCATATTTAAGAGAAAATTCTAAGGTTCAAGTAGTGGAAGATCACATCGAGCATCAACAACAACTTCTCCAACTCTTAAAGGATAACCTCACTTTGGTGCAAAATAGAATGAAACAATAGGTAGATCAACATCGCAGCAAAATGAGTTTTGATGTAGGTGACTAGGTATTTCTACGGCTACAACCATAAAAACAAATGTTCCTCAAGAAAGCTAAGAAGGATAATGAATTATCACGAAATTATTATGGTCTGTGCAAGGTGTTGCAAAAGATCGGTACTATGGCATGCAAATTGGAGCTTCCTACAACTTCCCGTGTGCACCCAGTTTTCGATGTTTCATGCTTAAATAAGGTTATAGGTGACAAGCTCCTAATTCAAACAATATTGCTATTGCTAGAACTTAACGAAAAAGGAAAAATCATATTGGAACTTGAAGCAGTGACAGAAACAAGAACTCGACAACTACGAAATCGATCAATTTTAGAGTATCTCATCAAGTAGAAGAACTTACCCGCTAAAGATTCAACATTAGAGGATGAAAATTTTATACAGAAGCACCCATAACTACTTAAGTGTTTGAGGGCAACACTTTTCTGAAGGATGGGGGCATGTTATGTCCCTATAATACTAGTGTATTCTTTTATATTATTGTCATTGTATCCCCTTATTGTTATTGTTGTCCCCATATTGTTATTATTATGTCCCATAGAAGCCCACTATTGTTATTGTTGTACCCTTACATTATTATTTTTATGTCGGATTTGACTATATTATGATCCCTTAGACTTCTATATATAGAAATGAGGTATTGTCATTTGTATCATCTAGGAATTTCTCATTTGTGTAATGTAAAGGAAGTTTCCCCCTCGAAGAGACTGATTTTGAAGTCGTTGATCTATCTTTTCTTCTATTTTGTGAGTTGGTTGCATAGCAGTCATCATGATTCTAAGCAGAGGGCAATTCCAAGGTCAAGCCAAATGAATATAGTAGTAACAAGAATGCAAGGTGAAGAGAGCAACATATGCATGCTGGTGGTTCTTATGTGATGCCATAACAAGGGAAATCCAAGATTGATCATGTAGCCAATACGTTAAGCCTTCAAGGAGTCTGATGAGGATATAAAGGGTGTCACATAGAAGGGGATGGGGAGCGAATAAGGAATAAGGAGGGTGAGGGGGACCTAAGATAAATCCAAAGAAACAAATATTCAAATAAGGTGGGGGCCAAGGGGAGAATCATAAATTCAAGGACATTTAACCTTAGGGAATTGTGCAGGAACAATTAAAGTCATTGATTTCTAACTTGGTCTCTTCTAGAGAATAAGCCTTATTTCCTTGTAGATCGAAATCCATGTTGTTGATTCTAAGAATATGGTAGAACTCTTTAGAGTGGAAGCATACAAATTATCTTTTGATTCTATGAATGATCCAAGGGATCAATTTAGTGCTTAAAATTCAAAGTGTTAAAAAATTCTTGAAATATATACCAGTGCGTAGATCACGATGACCAAGATCCAATGCAGTTCATTTCACTCAAAATCGATATCATAAGTTCCCGATATCGTGTTCTGATCGAATTGCCAAATAACTATTTTTTTTGTAATTGGGTTGTAGGTACGCCTAGTCAACAGTTTGTACACTGACTAGGTAGGTGATTGCGAATTCGACTACACAATTCGGGCCAATGGTTGATTAACAAGTGTCCTTTTGTGATTGGCTCGTGAATGGTGCAATTCTATTGGTTGTGGTTTTGTTGAAGTGGTCCAATAGTGGAGAGCCACATGTGCCAACAGTTGGCTGCCATGTGGCCTCTTGTTGGCATGTAAAAATTATTTTAGGTTAGCTGGGGCCTAACAAGAATTGAACTCAAGACCTTTGCCCAAGCACTAAGAGTCTCAACCAACATTCCATGCATGTGTTACTTAACAATCTAAGGCCTGAATTTTGATTTAAGATTGCTGCATTTTTCGTTTTGAAATTGGGTCGGGGCTAAGCCTCAGCGTTGGTCCTTGCGCCCACCTAATCATGGAGTGAGACCATCGACTAGGGCTTAGCCCCAGCCCTACGGTTACAACCCACAAAACATGCACCAGAGTAGCACTGTCCACAGGGTAAAGTATAGGGGCCAACCTCGGGCCATATGTAGCCTCACACGACCTCACTGCTTGAAAAAAGGAATGTGCTTTGAATAAAACCCTTAGTACAGATTTTCGCACCAACCTCAGGTTCCATGGGGTTCATATGACCATGTGTTAATTCATTAGGGGTCGGCCAACCAGGGCAGGTAGTTAACCCCAGCCCCTGGGCATGTGCCCCCCATACGACCTCAAATTTCAGAAGCGGCTAGGCTCAGCTCGATTGCGACTAGTGTTAATGTGCCATCCCTTTTAAGGAACAGAATTGTGCGAGAAGCATATATTTTAGTGGCAGGGAGAGCGTTTATTCGATTCACATAAGGCATGAAAACATCATGGTGGTCCAGAATGAACAGCCCGTTGCCCTCCCTAATTTGAACATACGTCATATCATATAAATTTATAAATACAAAATAACAGTTTCATATACATCTGCCCATAGATAAGAGATATATCATATTAATTTATAAATACAAAGATAAGAGACATATCATATTAATTTATAAATACAAAAGGGATCAAAAACTTAGGAATATAAGATTTTTAATAATTTAATATACACATTTACAATGATATGAGATATATTTTTTTAATTGAAGTTTGACTTAAATAATATTTATATCTTTGGCTCGGTAAGAGAAATATTTTTTTAATTGAAGTTTGACGTAAATAGTTTTTATCTAGTCATGAAGTTAATATATTCATGGTGGTTATCGATCATTGATTTTATTATATATTTTTAATTGAAGTTTGCCTTAAATCATTTTTATTTATTAATTATTATTCATAATTTAATTTTAGTTCTATTAATGATTGAATTTTTATTAAATATAATTAAATTAATTATAATTTATGGGTTATTGATTTATCATTTTCATTGGAATATTATGATATAAGAATAAGATCTTGAACAAGGTTCATTGCTAAATTTTATAGAAGTGTACATATTTTATTCTTTTTAGATTAATATATTCATGATGGTTATCGATCATTGATTTATATATATTTTAATTGAAGTTTGGCCTAAAATCATTTTTATTTATTATTACTATTCATAATTTTAATTTTAGTTCTTATTTATATTAATAATTGAATTTTTATTAAATTATATTTTATTTAATTATAATTCGAGGTTATGGGTTATTGATTTATCATTTTCATTGGAATATTATGATATAAGAAAAGATCCTTGAACAAGATTAATTGCTAAACTGTATAGAGGTGTACATATTTTATTTCTTTTTAGATTTGAAAAGTTTCATTTATGAGAAGTGGCCAAGAAAGAAAAACAAATATATTAGAATTGTTAGATTTGGTTGTATTTGGTCTAAGTCAAAGGAGCCTCATATTTTGTAATATTCATAGATGATGTAATTGGGAAGGTTTGGGCCCCACCTCATGAAAAGCAAAAGTGAGGTGTTTGAAATATTTCTAAAAAAACATGTTATTGAATTGTTTGAGGACAAATAATGGTGGATAGTATTGATACTAACATATTGCTAAATTGTTTGTTTCATCCAATGACTTTAAGCATTATTGTAATAGGCTCTGGATAAAGCATGAGAAGATGATACTCATGAGCAGATCTAGAAAAGATGAATTGCATTATCATGGACATGGTGAGAAGCATCTCAAATTTAAGATTGGAAAAACATTTTTATGTAGAACTAGTAAGGATAGCTTGTTCCTTATCATCACCCATTATAGCTCTGGATGGTGGCATTCATGAGGAAGATTGGTATAAATTATTTTCATCTGAATTTTTATTTTTTTTATCTTATGCATAATCCTAAAGAACATAAGACCAAGTTAATGTATATAAATAATGTTTAAAGGGGGGATTTTTAGGATATTTAGGGTAAACTCGACTCATGCATAGAGTTGATTTACCTGAAGTTTCCTAGTTTGATAACTTATGATTTTGTCTATGATATTTTCACATCATGTAGTCTATTTAAAGGCGGGATAAATTCATTATAAATTGTTACTCACATCATTATAAAAACATGGTAAAACATAAAATATATTCTAAAAACTGTCCAAAAAATTAAATAAATCACTTAAATTGTTTTATATCAAATTTTCATCATTTCCTATATATTTGTAAAATTAATATATTTTAATATTTCTCTTTTCTTAATTTTATATGTATTTATAAATAAATATATCTATTTTAATATTTCTGTTTCGCATAACAATTTTAAAGTTATTATTAATCTAAATACAAAAGTGATGATATATAAAAGGTTTTGTTTGTGGAAAAGCTTCCTATTGATTTATCAATTGATAGGTGAAGTGGCTAGGAATCTCTTTGAGTGAAAAAAACCAGATTAATTTATATATTAATTTTTTTTAATTTATATGGATGTTTCATTGACTTGTCAAAGTATCATTTGATATAAATATTATATTTTTTAGTCGTAAATAGTTACTCCATTGAAATATGGCATATTCATTCGACGGTGCTGTAAATATTTGTTACCATTCTGCTTGCGATGAATTTCATTTATGTTTCTTATGAATATTATATTTTTTTTCAAATCGACAATAGTTACTCCATTGAAATATGGCATCTTTATTCTACTGTACTGTAAATATTTGTTTGGATTCTGGATGCAATGAATATTTACAGAATTACAGAAGTAGAATTTACTTCATTGAAATATGGCATCTTAATTCTACTGTACTGTAAATATTTGTTACGATTCTGGATGTAATGAATTTCATTTACAGAATTACAGAAGTAGAATCAGATTAAGAAACAAGTATACGGTTAGATGATACTGCTCTACTGTTAGCCCATCGAGATTCTTTTGTATATGTGAATCCGTAATAGAACTGATCTGAGGACCATATATCTCTGGGTCCAGTTTACTTCTCGGAGGAAAACTCTGTCAATTCAATCATTCATAACATGAAAACAATGTGAAGTTACCATAACTAAAATATCAAACGAGGTTCCATATATTGATAATGGCAGGGAGGGGCCAGCTCTTTGCTAATTACTTGAAGTCTCTGTATAACAACAGGATCACCGGCCAGCATCTGGCGCGCAAACTCTTCGTCTGTCCTCCACGCAAATTCGTCAGCTGTGTCCATTCATTTCATAATTTGTATCAATTTCAATGAAAATCATGTCGATTAAATTTAATGCAGAACAAGAACATGAGGGGATCAGTGTAGAAGAAAAGTACTGACTGGCAATAACTTGAGGACGCGGATACTTGAGCAACTTTTCACCGTCTGTTGTGCGAAACTGTTTGAGCAATTGTTGGCCGTCTGTTGTGAGGAACTTGATGAGCTCAAGAGGAATGAGACTCGTGATAGCGTCCAGAATTGGGTTGTCGGGCATCTTTATCCCATCGGAGTAGAGCTTCACAATGTCTTCAAAGGAATCGAATTCGTTGGGTGTTAGGATCCAACAGAGATTGGAGCTCTGGTATCAGGAAGTGGATGACTGACTTGAGGGCAGACGCCAAGAAATTTTGGAGTGTTTGAAGATACTCAGAACTTTACGTCTGTAATCTAGATTTCTAAAAGCTTTCCCGTTTAACACTACACATTATTTATTGCAATTGACTCTTTAGGTGCATGTTTTTTTAATTATTTGATTTTGTGTAGTGATGTTTTTAGGAGTCATTACAATCATGTTTTGTATTGACTTTTCAAACTAATTTTTATTTTTATGGTTCATTAGATGAACCACAGGGATTGGTTCGAAAAGTATATACAATAAAACATGATTGTCATGACTTCAAAACTAGACATCACTACACAAAATGTTGATTATAGAAGTCTCAAATATATATTTTATTTGGTTCAAAATTTAGTAATAATTTTTGAGAATAAATTTAAGTTTATTTATTCAACCAAATCTAAATGTATAATCATCATAGATCTATAAGTACGGATCTAACACGCCCGAGAGGGATCAAATTTCTTCATCTGTAAATTTATTTAGAGTGCAAAATACAATATATTATTTTTCATTATTTAAATTGTATTTTTGAATACCAAATAGAGTATATATAAGACCAAATAAATGTTTTAACAATAAAACTTAATTTACCTATATATATATATATATAAACAATTTTTTTATATATAAATTATTTGAAGATTATATGAACAATAAATTAGTTAACATAGATCTTTAAATAGTTTATTTAAATTATTTTTGAAATGTATAAGATTTAAACATCTTACTTACACATTTTTTTACTTCTAATTATTTTATAATATTTTCATTTGTTTATTATAACTTACACTGTTTTTCAATTTAGAACATAATTTTGAATTTCTATTTTTATTTTAAAAAAGAACAGACCCACAGACACCCTTACACATCCACTTAAGGTTATAAAATAAACCTCCGAACTCAATAAATTTTTAAGACACTAAATTTATTTATATATTTAAAAAACATCTTAAATTATAAAAAATTACCAAAACATTTTTTAATAACAAATTAATAAAAAAACAATTATTTATAAATTAAACTCAACCTTTAAAAAAATAAACTCATACGCCTATAAAATATCCTTCAATGGACTATTTTCTGGCCACTATCGTTTTCCCACACTGTTTTCTATAACTTTGCCCCACCATCTTTCCAACCAGACAATAATACTTCCTATATCTTTTAACATTAAATGATCAACAACCATTCCGTGTATTTCTCGGCCAAAGATTACTTTGCCCCCACCGTATTTCCAACACAATACTTCTTTATCTAGTAGCATTATTACTTTGCCCCCCACCGTATTTCCAACACAATACTTCTTTATCTAGTAGCATTAAATGATCAATAATTGTTTATCCATTAACATTAAAGGATCAATAATGGTTCCTTCTATTTCTCGATTACACATTTATCTCTTACCATCCCTATTATTAACATTAAATGATCAATAATGGTTTCTTGCATTTCTCAACTAAACATTTATCGCTTACCATCCCCATTAAATGTCCGATCTATTTTTCCAACTACAATTCTGTCTTTGCCTTGGAGAATCAATAGTTGCTATTCATTTTCCAAACTCAAAGTTTCTCCAAATACTTTCACCAATTTTAAAGCTATCATCTTCCAAATATTTTCACCAATTTTAAAGCAATTAAACATTTATCTCTTACCATCCCCCTTAAATGATCAATAGTGGTCAATCTATTTTTCCAACCACAAATCCGTTAAATCTGGCGCGCAAACTCTTCGTCTGTCCTCCAGGCAAATTCAACCGATATACATGAAAACAAGAAGCCATAGTTAATTTTCTAGTGTGCAAAGGTGCGTGCATTCCTGAAACTGAAACTTCGTTAAGTCACGTGTGTATAGAAATATACCGTCGTGGCCCATAGGAACACCACACTTTTAACGTGAGGGATATTAAATGACTGCTACCAACTTCAAGACCGTTCTGTTCTTGATTGCTCATTGACGCGGAAAGATACGTATTTATTTCCATTCCAGTTCCCACCACGTAAAGTTGTTGGATGATTGAATTTACTTTAGGGTGTTTGTCTCAAAATTTCTCGTCCGAATCCGGCCAGAAATTTCTTTCAAGAAATGTTCGAGTGTTTAATTTTTTTTAGGTGGGGAAGAAAGGGATTCAGCAAGCTGGGGTAGAAAGGGATTCAGCAAGCTGTAATTTGGATTTTTAAGTAAAAAAAATTTGAGGGTTTGAATATAGAAATGGATTCAACAATGGACATCTAAAATCCTAAAGCTTCACTGTTATAATCTAGATTTCCAAAAACTTTCTAGCTAAAACTCTGTGCTTTACCACTACACATTATTTATTACAACTGATCTTTTGTTAAGTGCATGTTTTTTTAATTATTTTATTTTGTTTAAGTAATAATTTTAAAGAATAAATTTAAGCCTATTTATTTAATAAAATTTAAATCTATAACGGTAAGATCTATTTTTAAGTAACGGATCTAACTAGTGGAGAGAAATTTCTTCACTTCTAAACTTATTTAGAGTGCAAAATATAATATATTATTTTTCAATATTTAAATTGTATCTTTGAATACTAAACAGAGTATATATAGGACCAAATAAATGTTTTAACAATAAAACTTAATTTACCAATATATATATATATATATATATATATATATATATATATTATTTTCAGAAGAAAAAAAGCATAATATATTATATTCAGGAAATATATAACAGATGTTGTGATGCACATATAGGTTAGCATATGACATATGTGTGTCATATTGGCATATAGACACATATATATCTAGATATACAAAAAAGTATGACATTCAGATGAGTGATAATTATATGGAAAAGATATTCAGATGTGCATATGGCAAGAAAGTGGAACCATCAAATGGATCCGTAAGTCATGTGCCAAAGGGACATGATGCTGTCAATAATGTAGACTGTTGGCATATGAAGACCTCTGAAGATAATGTCATTCCGCCATTTCCATACTATCCATAGATATAACAATATGAGGAAGCGCCTGTTTCCATTCTGTCTACTCCACCATATGATAGCTGCACTAATGGAATCAAAGTCTGTCAGTATAAAATCAAAATTGAAAGCCAGAACATACCAGATTCGAAGGGTGGCTGAACATTTGATGAACATATGTAGGTTGGTCTCTTCTTCATGTCCACATAATGAGCATCTGCTGGGCCCATGCCAAGTGCGTTTCCTGAGATTTTCCCATGTAAGATTTTTGTTGTAGAAAACCAGCCAAGCAAAATGTATATATTTGGGAGGACATGTTGCCTTCCAGAATATATATGGGAAGGATGGAAGTGAATATGGATGACTGTCCATACACAGATGTGAATATATGTCACGAACAGACACAGGACGCCTAAAGCCACAAACAGTCCATAATAGCTGATCAAATGTGCCCTGTCTATGAATGCCGCCAGCAGTTAAAGACTCTGTAATAGATTTCCATATTCCGGCCAGTGTATTCTGTAGATTGAGGTCACTACTTTCCATCCATACCGGGGTGGTTCCATGCCATTCTTTGATTAGTTTTTCCCATGTAAAAATGCCTTGATGCTGTAGTTGAATGATGAGTTGTCTTGGAATATGCAAGTCTGTATGTCCACAAATAAATGGATCAATACCAAAGAGAATATTAGCACCAGAGTGAAGTTGCCATCGCAGACGAGATAAGAACAGAGTCTCAATTTTCTTCATGCTGCGCCAGATGGGTGATCCCATCCCAATACCAATGGATCCCTTCCTGTACCAGAAAATGATACTTTTACCCTTCATGTATCTTTGTCGAATGATGTTGCTCCAAGGTGAGGACCCAAAAATACCTCTCCATAAAGTGCGACAGATTAGCGCACATCCAAAGAGTCTTAATTCCTTGATGCCCCATCCACCCTGATGTTTTGGAATGGATATGTCCTTTAATTTTGCTAGATGTATCTTGTGTTGCGTGGATGATCCTCCCCAAATGTAACATGCAGTGATATGATTGAGTCGGCGGATGATCCGGGATGGAATAATGAACAAATGAGCCCAATAGACCGATAGATGCGTTAGAACCGCTATCGTGAGGGTAGTTCTGCCAACTAATGATAGAGTGCGGAATTCCCAAGATGAATTTTTTTTGAAATAACGTTGAACAAGCCATTCCCAGTCGGATGCCAAATAGAGAGGTTTTAGCTGAAAACCAAGATATGTGATGCCATTCCGGATAGATTGAGTCTGAACACCAAACATCTCAGCAATGCAAATGATCAAGTCGTTACTATCTCCACTGTAGAAAAATATTGATTTATGTCTGTTGATAATGAGGCCAGTGGCCTTCTGAAAATTGGAAAAGATGTCAAAAAGGCATTGCCATGAGTGGAGCTGAAGCCTAGCACATAGAAGAATATCATCAACGAAAAGGTTGTGTGATAAAGAGATGTGCCTGCTGATGCGAATAGGAGAGCATCTGTGGTCATCCACGGCTTTGTTGATGTGTAGACTGAGGGTGTTCATAGCAAGAATGAAGATGATAGGGGCGAGCGGGCATCCCTGGCGGAGACCCCTCTCAGCAGTGAAATATGAAGTGTATATATATATATATAATATATATATATATAATATAGAATTAAAATTAAATATTTTCATTTTAACAATTTTTTTCTATATATAAATTATGTGAATATAAATTAGTTAACATAGATATTCAAATAGTTTATTTAATATTTTGAAAAGTATAAAACATTTTACTTGCACTTTTTTTATTATTTACATTATTTTTCAATTTAGAACATAATTTTAATTTCTATTTTATTTTAAACAATAGACCAACCTACACTTTTACACATCTAAAATAAATCTCTCAACTCAAAAAATTTTCAAGTCACAATTTATTTATATATTTAAAAACATTTTAAATTTATTAAAAATTACAATAAACGGCATTAAAAAACAAACAAACATTTATTTACAAATTAAACTTAACCTTTAAAAAATACTTCACCTTTCAAAATAAACTCATGCTCCTGTACCATGTCCTGTGTTTGTGTTGGGTTAAAATGAACAATAGTAGTCCCCACGGTTTTGCCAGCCCAGGACTATTTTCAACTTGGCCCCTATCGTTTTCCGAGATTGTTTTCTATAACTTTGGCCCCACAGTCTTTCCAACCAAACAATACTTCCTATATCTTTAAAATTAAATGATCAACAATCATTCCGTGTATTCCCAGCCAAAGATAACTTTGCCCCCACCGTCTTTCCAACCAGACAATACTTTTTATATCTTTTAACATTAAATAATCAATTATGGTTCCTTGCATTTCTCACCCAAACAATTATCTCTTACCATCCCCCTTAAATGATCAATAATGGCTAGTCTAATTTTCCAACGACAAATCTGTCCTTGCCTTAAAGAATCAATAGCTGCTATTCATTTTCCAAAATATACGGCTCTCCAAATACTTCCACCAATTTTAAACCTATCATCTTCCAAAAGAAAACATTCAAAACAAAACACTGATCTTATGTTTTGGCCGATTGAAGGAAATTTCTCACTTTTTATTTGAAACATTTCATACTTTCATTTCCATCTTACCAAAATCCTCTTTCAGCATCTTTACTTTCCATTTTCGTAACCAAATACTTTTCTCCATATTTTCACCAACTTTAGCATCTAATATTAATTTCTCCATTTCTTCAACCAAATCCTTTTCTCCATATCTTCATCAACTTTAAAATGCAATATTAATTTCTCTATTTCTCTATTCTCTTTGATATGTCCTATTCTTTGACGCCACAACGCATTCTTTTCTCCAAAAACTACATGGTTTTTTCCTTCTTTAATTCTACTATTAGGAACAATGGATCTATTGCACTCATCACTAATAGTGCTTCCTAGAAACTTATACAGAGTTACAATCCAAAATACCCTTGGAAATACCATTTCTCCTTGAACCATCTTATAGGTTCCTTTCCAAACATTATTTTTACACTTGCATTGCTCATCTTGCTTATAGAAATCAATTTTTTGGCTAATTTGGGATGTGTATAACACCATATAGTGTTCTAATCCTTCCATCAATGAGCTTCGACTTGACTTTTCCTCATTTTATGATTCTGGCTATAACCTTATCTCTTATGAAAACATCAATGCCACCATATCTTTCATATTACAAAACCACTCCCTGTGAGAACTCATATGAAAAGATACACCTAATTTGACTAACCTTGCCTGTGTACTTGAAGAAGCCAAGTACATATCCCATCCTTTTGAAAAGGTTTTTGCTTTTGGAGGAGGAGAAACATTAGATCCCTTCCCTTTCTTAAAAATTTTGGATATACAATGTTTCTTGTAATTCCCTTCTTTTGCACTTCTCCATCATACCTTTACAATTTTTCTTCGAGATTTATCTAGATTTAAATTGCCCACATTGAGACTTATTTTTATTCTATAAAAGGATCATCCTCTTATAAATAAGGAATCTATGTCTTTTCTTTATTTGTTTTTCCAACTCGTCTCCTCCATAAGACTATTTCATCAAAACTTAAAAGTAGTTGCATTACAACCTATGGAAAAAACCAGACTATCTCATGAGTTTGGTAAAGAACAAAACAATATGACATCCTTATATTCATCTAAAATATTATGATAAATAAATAATAGCTTACTTACCACAGTATTGAAGGCATTCAGATGATACTTCACTGGCACTCCATCCTTCATCATCAAGTTATACAACTTCTTTTGTGGGAACAATTTATTCACGAGGGACTTAGAATAATTCAAAGCCCCTAAATTGTTCCACAATGCCTTCCTTGTAGCTTCTTCTAGAGCATCTAGTAATACTAAATTTGAGAGATACAATTGTATTGTTCTCTTTTATTTCTAATCCAATTGGTCCAGTCTTCTATTAACATCCTAATTGCATTAGTACCAAGATCCATATCAATCCATTGATCTTTGTCCACCAATATATCTTCCATTTCGAGATTCCACATCTCAAAACTCTACCCATAGAATTTCTCAATAGCTATATTTTAATTGCTCACTATTTCCTTTCACCATAAGAATCAACACTACATATTTGCAATTCTAACAAGGTTTTCCCTAGGGCGAAGTTAAAACCCTTAGCCACAAAGGCACCCCCTTGAAGCCAAACTATTTAGATACCAGATGTAGGTGTTGACCCTATACAATTAATTGTTGCAAAAATATTCTTAATAAAAATAAAAAAGATGCAATGGTATGCGTGCATGCGCACACACACACACATTTAGCAAAAGACTTTACTCTCAAAACCCAAATTCAGAAAACTAGAAACATTTTTTTAGTATATTCAATATTTACAATGTTATAATACAATATGTATATTCCCCAAATACATTAACCCTAGATTATAATATACTCGTAGTTCCTCAACCAAAAAAAATTACGATGGAGCTCAAAACCTGTGCCATGAAAATGCTAGTAGAAAAAATGATATTGTGAGAAACTGGTCAATAAAAGCCTATCAATGATTTTTTCTACATGGGGTTACTCATGCAAAGAATAGACTAACATACCCAACACTAATTCCTTTTTCAAATTCCACATGGTGATGTTTACTAAAGTCAATAATAGATGTCTCGTGGTGATAAAAATGAATTGTTAACATATATCCATTCATTTATGAAATCAATATAGATTTCCATAAATTAAGAGAAATATTCCACTACAATAGTTCATCATAATAAGCCATACAAGTTTTATCATCCTATTATTAGTGGTAGTATTTTACTTCATATTCTAGTTACTTTCTTAATACGTGACAATATTGAAATGAATGAAGCTACGGAAATAAAGCACCATCCACACAATGAACATAAGATAAATCATGGGGAAAACCAATATAGTAAAAACTCAACTAGAAAGGGAGGCCTATGCTCTACTCTCTTCTCTCTAGTTATGAAATGCAAATACAAAGAAAGGGGCACCTAATATGGAGTTTCTATGGGCACTACATCTAGTATGGCTATTACACAATCTTATGTTTCTTCTGTTATGCTTCAATATCCCACTCATAGGTCATCTAGTTAACTATGGAATAATAAATAATATAATAATAATGGAAACCCTTCCTTTCATAGCAGCCCAATATTTAACATAGCTTAATAGTAATCCAGGGTTAGGGCTACAATTTTTACATCTATCAACTTCTTATTAATGTTACAATTTTGGACCCTCTACGTAGAAATTAGGATGTAGATTTGCAACTTCTCCTGAAGTTTTAAACAAAATCATAAGAAAGGGATCTACACTACTACTCTACTGACATTATATCACAATTTAGAACAAAAATTTCTGACATGTAAGAAGGAATAACACACATGCAACAAGTATTTCTATCTAGGGGAAAAATATGCTAAAAACCCCAATGCCTCTTGCATTAATCAAATGAAATATAGATGTATTACAATTTATTTGCTCAACTGAGCTCACCTTACAAGTGCACAACCTATCTCTCTGCTCATTGAAGGCCTCTAACCCAGACTAACTCAAAATTTCGCCTCTGCTTGAGCTCCTATTTCCTTACATTGTTCCTTGAGGAATTAACCCTTATTATTTAGGAAATCCCCTCAATTGAATTGCACAATTCCTTAAGGCTAATCATCTAACTGTATGCAACACATGTACACTCAAGACTAGTCTACAACTAATCTTTCACTGCCTTGGCTCCACCTTAACTGGGTAACTCAAATTCTCTACATGCACTAGCTATTTTGGGTTGACTTATCAGTTAACTGGATGATCACTGAGTTTGATTGAAGTCCCACTGCTTAATTGAGCTTCCACTAGTTCCTCCAAAAGTTGGAACTATAACTGAAAACAACATGAGATAACTAATCTTGATTGTTACAAATTAGCAATCACACATGAAAAACTGAGCTCTAACTCCTCCAACTCAAATTTACTAAATAAACTACATGACACAATCCATGCGACACAAGTTAACATCATCCAAGTTGTCTGCTAATGTGGAAATTCGAATTTTCTCAATTTAATCAAGGAAAAATCAAATTGAGAATTTCTTCTTGCAATTTTCAATGCTCCCTCTCAGCAAGAAAGGGATTATCAACCACCCCTATCCTACACCTATGGAACTCGAACTTTCGTCTTGACAAGGCCTTTGTCAAAATATTAACATATTTTTCCTCTATTAGAATGTACTGCAACAACGTTATCCGTCTCTGCACACAGTCCCTTAAATCATGATACCAAATATCTATATGCTTGGATCGATCGTGAAAAACATGATTTTTAGAGAGCTTGATGCAACTGTAATTATAACAGTATATCACAGATGGATTCATCATCTGACCAAACAAACCAACAAGTATCTTTCTCATCAATATTGCCTCACATGTTTCTTGATTGGAAGCCATGTATTCTGCTTTTGCCGAGCTGAGGGAAACCAATCTTTTCTTCCTTCTACACCAATAAACTGTTGGAGACCCAACACTGAAAATTCCACCTAATCTACGCTTTTGTTTTGATGGACTCCCCACCCAATCTGCATCTGTGAAGCCACAAAGCTTCACTCCCTCTGTCTGACTATACCATAGTCCAAACTGGGTAGTGCCTTTGAGGTACCGTAGAACATGCTTAGCTTCCCTCCAAAATAGTTTGGTTGGCCTAACCCTAGCTTGGATCATCTAGTTGAATCCATAGCACATATATGATCGTGTGTTCACAAGATACATTAGTGAACCAAACAACTATCAATAAATAGTAGAATCCACTTCCTCACCTGAAGTGGCATGAGACCCATGTCCTTCATTTAAAACTATCTTGCAAGGTCCTCCTTGCAAGATCTAATCAGCTGCTCATCACCACTTAAAATAAATTTATCAACATATAGGACAATAATCAACAATTTACCTTCTACCAAGATATGATAGAGGTTTTCATTTTCTTCATTTTTGGTGAAGCCCAAACCAGTGAGATAGCTATCGATCCTGGTGTACCAAGCACAAGGTGCTTGCTTGAGATCGTACAACACTCGCTTGAGTCTACACACATGAGACTCTCGGTCAAAAGTCTTGAATCCTTTTGGTTTCTTGATGTACACCTCCTCCTCAATAACTCCATTGAGGAATGTTGTTTTCACATCAATCTGGTGGATCTTCCACCCCATTTGTGTAGGTAGAGAAATAATTGATCTGATGGATGAGTACCTTGCTATAGGAGAAAAGGTCTCCTCATAATCAATCCCCTCAACTTGGGAGTATCCCTTGAGAAACAATTTGGCCTTGTACCTTTTTATGCTTCCATATATTGCATTTTTTACCTTGAAGATCCATCTCAAACCCACAATTGGTTTATCTGCTAGTCTTGGGACCACTTCCCCAACATTGTTCTTTACAATGGATTTGTATTCCTCCACCATTGCATCAACCCACACAAGTTTCTTTATTGCTTCCTCGAAAGAGGATGGCTCAATCTCTACAAGATCATTCATTAGAGCCATGTATCCAATGTACCGATCTTGTGACCTTATTTGACTGCATTCATTTGAAGAAGCACCCACATTATCCCTTGCATTTTGCACAAGTCTCTCAGCTTCCCTGTTCTTTTCTTGCATTCTATGGATGGTTTTTCTTGAGTGGATGTCTCCTATATCTTCTCCTCAATTTGTGGTTACTCCACAACTTCTAGAGGTTCCTCCTTTGGAGAAAAAATATCCTCTTCTAGTGGGATCTAAAGCTCCCTTTCAGGAAAGGATCACATGGCTTTGTCTTCATTTACATCCCTTTGCACAACTATCATTCTGAGGTATGGAAAGTACACATGGTAGGTCTGGGGATTTTTTGTGTAACCCAAAATTACCCTCAATTCTACTGTCAACTCTAGCTCTTCTTGATTATTTGGAGACATGGCAGTAAACATAGGCTCTAAAAATCCTTAAGTGTGACACATCCAACTTTTTCCCCGAGAAAGCCTCCTTTGATGTAATCATGCCAAGAATCCAATGAGGACTCTAGTTCTACAAATATACTACTGTGTTACATGCCTCAGTCCAAAAATATAGAGGTCGGCCTTGATCATGCAACATTGCCCTCGATGCTCCCACAATGCTATGGTTATTTCTCTTAGCCACCCCATCCTGCTGTGGGTTGTGGGGTGTTGTTAACTCTTGTCAAATGACTTATTTTTCACATAAATTTTTAAATTCATTCAGCACGTACTCACCTCCATTATCTCTCCTAAGAGCCTTCACCTTCTTGCCCATTTCTTTCTCAGCCAATGCCATGAATTCTATGAACTTGGAGAATTTCTCATTTTTATTCCACATGAAGAAGATCCAGCACTTTCATGAGAAGTCAACCATAAAAATGAAAATATATTTGTGCCTGGTAGTGGAGGATATCAAGAAAGGTCCACAAACATCAGAGTGGATCCTTTCAAGGACTGCATGTGCTTTGTTGTTACGATCATGGAATGTGGACTTTGTGTACTTCCTCAAAGTACATCCTTTGCATGCATCATGTTGCTCAAGTGCTCCTTTGGGGAGGCCTGTTCTTATATGTTGTATGATATTCAAAGAACCATGATGCAAATGGCTAAGTATTTTATGCCAAAGTTCACCGACATCGTGACTCTGCACCTTCTCCCCCTTTTTGCTCAATGCAGTACAATCCTCCACATCTAGCTTGTACAAGTTCTTCACATGAACCCTGATCTGCTTCACATGTCCTGTGGCTATGTGTCTTAGGAATGCCTTTCCTTTGTTGAAGATCACATCATAACCACAATCTTCGAAAATTGCAACAAAGAAGAGATTTTTCTTTAGGACCGGAATGAATAAGACATCCTTGAGCCTGAAGGGAGAGCTTGACTCCCTCTGAAAGGTGACTGTAGCAATCTCGGTCATGCTATACCTTCTGTTGTCCCCCTTCTATGTATCTGCAAATATTTTTCTTCTAGGTCAATGAAATAGTCTATATTCGATATCATATGGAATGATGCACCTAAGTCCAAGTACCACACACTCCCTATCATTGTGTTAGCCATGCATGTAATGAGGGTAAAGTAAAGCTCAAACTCTGAAGCCAAAGCTTCACCTACTGCTCCTCCTGAGGTCTTATTTCTTACCTTCTTATGTGGACACTTTGTATCATAGTACTTGAATTCATGACAATGGAAGCATTTAATTTTTGACAAATATTTCTTCTTGCCGCCTTGACTAGATTCGGGCTTGGATTGGGATTTCTTCCCTTTCCCTTCTTTTCCTTTCTAGCCAATGCAATTTTTTCTTCATCCTTGCCCTTGGATGAAGTCCTTTCTCTGGTATTCTGACTTATTTCCTCCTGTACCAAGTCAGACCATAAGCACTCCCAACTCGGTATTTTCTCCCTCCCAGTTAGCGAATCTTGATAGCTATGCCAACTCTTGGGAAGGCCTAGAAGGGATCAGGTTACCAATTATTCTTTAGGTGCATTAACACTGACCCCGCCAAGTTCATCATAGAATTGTGTAAAATTACTAAGATACTACCAAATTATGTGATTCTTTTGCATCTTGATACTTCAAAGTTTATCCTTAAGCGCTAGCTTCCTGTGGTCACTACTATTCTCTAACAATTTTGTCGGTGCTTTCCACATTATGAACGAAGTTTATTTTCCATGGAGATTTGAGATAATATGGTCCCGTACTTGCTCCAAGATGTTTCTCCTCACCTTGGCTACATCTTTCTTCCACTGAGCAAGGTTATGGGCATCAGATGATTGAGTTTTTGCAACATCTGTCTTGATGTATTCTATTAACCCATTTCCATCCAATACTATCTCCATGCGGTCCTTCCATGCAAAAAAGTTATAGGTGCATTCCAAGGCATACTCTAGCCTTAGTCCATTGAAGGCCATCTTCTCAACTTCGAAGAAATCCTGCTGCACTAATCTTCAAATTTGAACCTCTGAGATACAACTTCAAATTTACCACTCTTATGTGAATCGAACTCTGATACCATGTAGAAACTTGGATATATTTTTGAAAATTCTCGTGAAGTTTTAAACAAAATAACAAAAAATAGATGTACACTATTGCTCTGTAGACATTATTTCACAAGTTAGAACAAAAATTTCAGGCATGCAAGAAGGAATAACACAGATGCAACAAGTATTTTTATCTGGGTAAATAAATCTTCTAAAAACCCCAATGCCTCTCGCATTAATCAAATTAAATATAGATATATTACAATTTATTTTCTCAACTGAGCTCACCCTGCAAGTACACAACCTATCTCTCTGCTCACTGAAGGCCTCTGACCCAGACTTAGTCATATTTTTCCTTGACTTGAGATCCTATTTACTTGCGTTGTTCCTTGAGGAATAATCCCATATTATTTAGGAAATCCCTGTAATTGAATTTTGCAATTTATTTAGGTTGATCATCTGACTACATGCAACAACTGTACACTCAAGACTAATCTACAACTTATGTTACATTACGTTGGAATCCCCACCTCAACTGGGTAACTCGAATTATCTGCATGCACTAGCTATTTTGGGTTGACTGATCAATAAATTGAATGATGACTAAGCTTGACTGAAGTCCCATTGCTTAACTGACCTTCCACTAGTTCCTCCGAAAGTTGGAACTAGTTTAACTGAAAACAACCTGAGATAACTAACCTTGATTGCTACATATTAGCAATCACACATTCAAAACTAAGCTCTAACTCCTCCAACTCAAATTTACTGAGTAAAATAGGTGACACAAGCCATGTCACACAAGTTAATATCATCCAAGTTTTTTGTTGATGTGGAAATTCAAATTTTCTCAATTCAATCAAGGCAAAATCAAATTGAGAATTTTTTGCTACAATTTTCAACACTCTAGAATCCTCTTGAATGTGTGCAACTAACTGGTTCCACGCGTGTGAGTAATTAAAGTTAGCATGTCATCCACTCATTACTTGGTGGTCAACAATATTGATCAACCCATGGGAGACAAAACTCTACATAAAATATCTACTTGAGGTGATATTCACACATTTGGAAAAATTTCTCTGTATAATGACATTAAGAGGTTGTTTAATTTGTTCCCAAAGTTTTGACCTAAATATTGTGCCATTTAAGGTCTCAAATAGTCTCAAGATGTTTATGGACTCCAAATAAACAAAGTGGGACTACCCTTAGGGACCTATAAGTCAATAGCGTCAATTTTTCCACCTAGAAAGTACCAAATAAATGAAAAAGTATACATTGATCCATTTTGGATTGGGCATGTCTAAAATATATCAATTTTCCTTTGCTACATTGAAAAATAAAGAGCTTACATAAGAATTCAATAATGAAATGATGCATGAAATCTATAACAACTGCAACCGAGATCTAGTTAAAATATCCACCAGAGCTGATTATACATATATATACTAAAAGGAGGAGGGACTCACTTTATATCAAAACCATTGGGCTCAAGCCTTTTTTTATAATAGTCTCTAGAACTAGTACACCCATATATAATTAATATATATATATATATATATATATATATTATTATATATATATCACAGATTCGATTATTCATTATTTTACTAAAAGGATGAAGGAACACTTTATATCAAACCATTGGCTCAAGTTTTTTTTATATAGTCTCTTAAGACCAAAAAAAAAGAAAAAAAACCATAAAAAAATTATACTATATATATATAGATATTATATATTATTTAAAAAACTCAAAACAATTAAAATTTAATTAAAAGAACAAATTAAAATTTATAAAAAAAATTAAAAATTAAAAATACAAAAATAAAAATTAAAAAATAAAAAACATCATTTAATAAAAAAATTAAAATTAAAAAAAAAGGAATAAAACAATTAAAAGAAATTAAATTAAAAAAAAAAATAAATTTAAAAATTATTAAAAATTTTTAATTATATAAAAAAATAAAAATATATTTAAGTTAAAAAATATTTACTATAAATTTTTAAATTATATAAATAAATAAATAAATAAAATTAAAATTAAAAAAAATTAAATTAAAAAATAAAATTAATTAAAAAAAAATAAAAAATAAAAAAATATTAAAACTCCCCCCCTCGCTCGCCACCCGACCCACCAAGGCAGACTGGCCAGAAATCACAAGCTTGACATATCAGTGTTGCAGCTCAAGCTTATGTCACAGGCACCCCTACCCAAGTGAGGCAGGTGATTGCAGGTTGGGAGGTAGACCTCAACCAATGCACCAAGCAGGAGATACAAGAGGAAGAATGGAGTTTGTTGGTTCCGGATCCCGGAAATACCCGTGGCAGGCTTACACAGTGTAAACAAACAGTGCATCTCTACTAGATAATGAAGAATATAGTGGCTAGGGCAATTATGAACACAACATGTTTCATTAAAACTAATCCAATATTTTAGGAAATCCACAAGGAATTCCAACTCGTCCAATTCCAAATTCAGTAGAAAAATGTTCACTTTGGCTGTATTGAACGACATATCAGGTGCCCGCCTCAATCAGATATTTTGGGTTGTAGTGCAAAGGACCCAACTCCAGTGGAGTCATAAGAGGACTAGCTCTAGATGTTTCTTTTTTTGTGGTTGTTGTTAAATTTTGATGTCGTATATGTCGTTAAGTAGTACTGTTGTTAGGAGGTTAAGAGTGAATTGGATTTTAGACATTCATGCCTATAAGGCTAAGCTTGACAGATTTAAGAACTTTAGATATTGGATGGCTTATAACGCATTCCGATGGAGAAAAGGCCTTGTTTTCCGATGGGCATGTTGAGGCCACAGAATGTCTATTGTGGTTGTAATTTGCTTTTTATGAATGAATGGAAGGTCCTATTAAGCTTATGAAAAAAAATGTTTAAAATACCTAAATGAAAAATTCTTCCATGGGTTGGATTTGAGTCAATTTCTTTGTTGTCTATGTTGTTGACATCTAAAAACTTAGAAGAAATGATCACTAAAATGTAGGGTTTTGGAAATATATGATGCATCCAAGATTTAAAAAGGTTCATAAACTATTATAATATAAAACTTCAGAAAATTTAAGATTTTATAGAGATCAATCACATCTTAGATCAAGAAGCTATTTCTCAAAGTAGGAGAAAAGAAAGGCACCTTTTGTACTCAACTCATTATAAGTAACAATATCCTTACTTAGTATAATACATTGTCTATCCAATATAATCTAAAAACTTAATATAATCTAAAAGCTTAGAAGGGATGAAATTTGTTATTGATAGTTAAAATCAAATATTAATTATATTTAATTTTTTAATTTAAAAATAGAAAGAATTTATATATATTATATATAGTTATTATATATATAATATATATATATATATATTATATATATATATATATATATATATTATAACTTTTGGAAAAATATATCCATCTTCATTTTTATCATTTAAAAAAAAATATATTTCAAAATTTTTTAATTTTTCTCTATAATTAATAAATTATAGAAAATGAATCTGCATTTGTATAAGAAGTATCAATTATATAATAAAGTATATTAAATGGAATAACCTTAAATAAAAAATGATTGCAATTTTTTATCAAACATTTGATGGCTTTTTAAATTGGTAATTGACTTTCTTTTAACATGATGTTTTCTGTTTTCATGACATAGAAAAACGTACCTAGTCTTTTTGTTAGTTTTTCAATATGTTTAATGCTTGAAAGGGACCCCCTTTCCCTTAAAATGAAATATATAAAGTAATAACTATATACTTGTAGTGACTATGAGATAAAAACACAATTCAAAGAAAAGTAAAAGGCGAGGTGATTATATAATTCTTGGAGTCAATATGATAGAGAGAAACTTACCCACTTGCAATCATAAAAATAACACCATACATTAATATCCAACAATTATCTAATTTTTGGAATCAATATGATAGAGAGAAACCAACCAATTGCAACCATAAAAGTAGCAACAAGCATCAACATCCTTTGGCATGAGGCTTTCAATAACCTCCTCACACCTGAACATGACAAGTATATTTCTTATAGTTGACCTCAATGCTATTAATGTATAAAATAGATTCAATAAGATGGTTTGAACAAAAAAGACTTCCGATATGAATTAGTCTCATAGTCAACAAAATTCCTAGTAAAACACTTAGTGAGATTTTCATAAGTTGAATTCAAATATAATAATAAATGTTGATTTTGAACGACATGATTGGTCATATTTCTTGGAAAAAATACCAAGTTGGCCAAACTTTTTTAACAATCAATGTGTGGTTAATGGCCAACTTTTTCATGTCAACATCAATAGTGGAAGTTAAATGACATGAAAATCAACAATCCAAGATCTCTTTTTATTTGGACATTGTCAAACATTTACAACTATACTCCCTTCATTGGTATGGACAAAGAAAGGATGTCTGAGTAACTTCAAAGTCTAACATGTGGCATCAAACCAATGAATGATGATGTTACTTGTGATGTAGCACCTTCTTACATTGTATTCAAGGACACTACATTTATGTTCAAGTTATTAGTTGTAGGGGAGGAAAGGGCCCTAACTATGTATTTCACATAGTAAAGGATGTGACCATAAATATTCTCTTTATAAGTATCACTATGAGAGAACCAACGAAATTGCTAGGAATTTGATTCACTCTAATTAAGTGAAGCAAAAGGAAGTAAAAAAGTCTGATGTAATTAATCATCATCATAAAAACTCATGAAAGTAATATGTAAATTGTTTCAAATGGGATTCCTGCCTAGGTCATGGAGCATACATACATTTAGAAAGAACAATGATCAAATCCAATTTGTGGCCACTAATGCAAAATTGTTGACATGATGATCGTTCCATGCATGATGGACTATTGATATCATTTGAAACAACAATTTATAGCTTCCAATTGAGTTGTACCAACTACCCATGAAATTGTCCGAAGGTGTAATGGTGATGCTGAAATGCAATTTGAATTATACCAAGTTGTCTCTAAATAATTATAACATGCCATCATTATGTCATAAGTAGAGTTTGTGCTACACTTAAAGTCTATTCATCTCATAAGAAGTTGTCTCTTAATAATTATAACATGGAACCATTATGACACGAGCAGAGTTTGTGCTACACTGAGATTTTATTCATCTCATTCTTCTTTAAACATTTTTCCAGTTGGCTTTGATATCATTTGAAACAATCGTTTATAGCTTCTAATTGAGTTGTACCAACTACCCATGAAATTGTCCCAATGTGTAATGGTGATGTTGAAATGCAATTTGAATTATACCAAGTTGTCTCTAAATAATTGTAACATGCCTTCATTGTGACATAAGTGGATTTTGTGCTACACTCAAATTCTATTCATCTCATAAGAAGTTGTCTCTAAATAATTATAACATGGCATCAGTATGACACAAGTAGAGTTTGTGTTACACTCAAATTTTAGTCATCTCATTCTTCTTTAAGAATTTTTCAGAGTTGCCTTTCATATGTATGGATTAATTAATTAGAATTGTAACCTACCACTATTGTCACATGGTTTAGTGTTGTTATCTCTAATTATTCCACCTTGTAATACAAATGGATGCAATATTATTCATTATTGACATGCTTTCAATGCCTTCACTTTTTATTAGTCAAACAGATGGATTACAAATTTCCTAATTATGAATGTTTAATCACAAGAGATTATAACGATTTATAATTATTGATTCATGTTAGCCAAAATTATTTTTGGAAAAAATCTTTAAACCATTTATAATCTGATTTGATTATCCATTTTTCTTTTTTAATTAAAAACACTTAGCTATAAAAACATCTAATTTATAGAAAAAAAAATTTACATACATACATACATACATACATACATACACACACACACACACACACACACACACACACACACACCAACATCACACATATATATATATATTCTCGTATCATATCATATTATATAATATAATATATAAATATATAATCCCATGCAATAAGGGTCGAAATTTTGTCAGCCTGTGAAGTCAATATAAGCCAACCAATGTTGGCCAACACAAAACTTAATCAATGTACAAGATTGGAGACAAACCTCCATTTTCTTGCCAACAACAATAAGGGACAAGGTCAATGTATGATGTATGAAAAAGTTAGTGCAAGATGTGAGAGTTTACGCATCAAGAAGCAGGTGCAAGGTTGTTCTTTAGAAGCAAGTGCAAGGTTGCAATTTCAATAAAAGTGTATGGTGTATAGTGTGAAGTGCCATTATTTCATTGCCACTAGTATAAGACTTCAAGATCGAGATCTCAGCCCTCTTGGGAAAAAACAGATTGGACTTCAAAACGTCAAAATTGTGACCAAATTGCAGATTGAATTATGAAATAAAATGAAGATAAATATATATGATTCAATTGGGAAACCTCCCCCAAGATCCGAAGTCTTAAATTCCGATATATCAAATATAGATATTAATGATCATGGATTTCTAATGTACATATAAACAGTCATGGATCACTAACATCTCGTATTCATCCATATCTATAGTCATGAATTACTACTATCCTTATTTATTAATTGATAGATTTCAATGCACCTATTGTTATTTAACTTACGTATAACATTATGAATTAATTCCTTGTGAATAAAACTATTATTGTTTAACCAACAACATTGTAAAGACACATTTTTTAAATATAACATTCTAATGGCGCATGGTGTAAATTAAATAGTAGTGTTGTTGGGAATTCCCTTGCCAGTGACTCCTCCTTGGTGAGTCAGATCTGAGGTGTTTGGATAAAGCAAAGTATAGGGAACCTTGGCCAGACTAGACATGTTCTTCAATATTTCTACATTATGTTTTCTTTCTCTTATATTCTTCTCTATCTCCTTCAACTTTGTTCCGAAACGTTCAAAAGCCTCTATCACACATTCATCATCACTCCATTCATTTGTGGCTCTTTGCCCCAAATATACCTTGTCTGTTGAATGCCTCAACAGGATTTCTATCAGGGCTATACCAAGGGTGGTTTGAAACTGGTTACTTGGAGTTCTAAGGATAGGCAAGTTAGGATTCTCCACTAGCTCTGAGAACTCTTGGGACCCTTCTTTAGGGATCAATCTTCTGTTCATGGTGGGCTGATTAGGCATGTATCTGGCATAAGGGTATTGCTTATAATTAACCACAACATGAAGAGCCAAGGCCACCCATATGATTGTTGTTATTGCTTTTTCAACTTCTTCCACGCTTTCCATGTTGTACCACCATGTCTCGTTCTTCTTATCTACAAGACCAGCATTTCTCATTTTGGATCACCATGCTTGAAGCTTTGTATCAGATTTCACTGCATCATCACTCTGGTAGTACAAGGACAGGTACTCTTTAACCCATGAAACTATTGCAAACCATATCTCCAAGGAGTTGTCTTTAATGCGACATTTTGGAAGCTTTTCTGATCTAATTTCCCTAAAATCTGGCAAGAATTCATTGAAATCACAATCTTGATGGGTAAACACTAGACAATAGAAGAGCCCTAGGGGTTTTTCATGGTGTTGAATCTATATATACAGTCAAAAAACTAGTTTAAATAACACAAATCAAGATTTCAACTCAATTTTTTCCACTGGATTCTAGCACCGGAACTCCAAAATGTCGCACTATAGACAATTCCTATCTCTAATCCACAGCATAAGGGTAGTCTTTGATCATCAACGTCAGCCCGTAGGGCGTTGATGAGTCCATCACTGCCATACCCTGTCAATTTGTATATATATATATATATATCAAAATTCAAATGGATTGTTGGAAATATTAATTTCAACCATCGCTTAAACACTAACAACCACCATACTTGCCCAATCAGCTTTTGCAGGTTGCGATTTTGTTTGCAGGTGGATGCACTGAAGTTTTGAAAAGAAGTGTGTGTGTATATATATAATATATATATAAAATTCAAATGGACTGTTGGAAATATTAATCTAAACCACCGGCTTAAACACACTGACAACCACCATACTTTCCCAATTAACTTTTGCAGGTTACGATTTCGTTTGTAGGGAGAAGGACTGAAGTTCTAAAAAGAAGTACAACGCTGACCATTCCACAACACATCACATAGTTAAAGAACTTAATACATAGTTTGTAAAATGTATATTCAACCATTTACTCCGCAACTCTAATACATAGTTGGTAAAATGTATATTCAAACATTTACCGCGCAACTCTTAGTTGCAGTCCGCAACCTCTCCAAGTTCAGAAAAAACCCTCATTTTGTATAATTGCCCATCCTGTTTCTTAATGATTTGTTGTGTCATGTATTAATGTTAAATTTGTATGTTGAGTTAAATATGAATGCAAAGAGTCATTTGTATGAGTGAGCGAGAGAGAGGGTGAAAGTCTATGAGGTAGTAAGGAGAAAATTGTGGAGAAATTTGTGGTGGGCGTGTGAAAACAACAGTCACTGTGTGTTACTCTGCAACCCATGGTGAAGTGTAAATTTTCATAAACCTTTGCTTTTTACTTGGTGAATGAATATGAATTTATTTTCATGCATTGAAATTTAATGCTAACTTTTATTGTGTTGCTCCAAGCTTTACTCTGTTTTACGGTGAGTGAATTTTGTGTTTTATTAAGTCTCTGCAGAGTTGTGATATCCTTGCCGCAACTGAAGTTGACTTTGTTGCAATTGATTTTTGAGAAAGTCTCCTCTCCTCTGCCCCTGCAAAATTTTCTAACATGGTATCAGAGTAGGTTAAACTTTGTTAGTGTAAAAACAAGTGTTTTTACTAGCAATTAACAATTATTTTGAGGGCAGAATTTTGAAGTGTATTTACTAGCATGTAGAAAGTTGTTTTTACACTCGGAATGGTAACATCAATCACAAGCTTGACTAATCCTCAGATACCTCAATGTAATGAAAAAAATTATGATTATTGGGCTATTACAATGAAGGTCATGTTTTCTTCTAAAGACATTTGGGCTTTAGTGGAGAATGGTTTTCAAGAACTAGCAAATGTAGCAGCATACAATGCCTTGTCTCAAGCAGAAAGGGATTTATTGAGGGACAACAAGAAGAAGGATGAAAAATCCCTCTTCTACATTTTCAAAGTAGTTCATGAAAGTATTTTTCCAAGGGCTGTAGCAGCAACAAAGTCCAAGAAAACACGGGACACCCTCCAGACAACCTACGAAGGGATGGAAAAAATGAAAACAACAAAACTGCAAATGTTGAGAAGAGATTTTGAAATACTTTGTATGAAAGAGTCTGAGAATGTAGACTCATTTTTTACACAGGTAATTGGGTTGGTTACTCAAATCAGGTCTCATGGTGAGACACTTGAGGAAAAGAGAATAGTTGATAAAGTTTTGAGAAGTTTGCCAGCAAGGTTTGATGCCATTGTTGTGGCCATAGAAGAGCCAAATGATCTTTCACAATTCTCAGTGGATGAGTTTCATCCATCACTGATTTCTCATGAACATAGATTGGATAGAGAAACAAGCTCGTCTTTGGAGCATGCCTTCAAGACACAAGTTTCAGTTGGTCAAGGTCAAGGAAGATGACGATCATATGCTATAGGAAGAGGAAGAAGCCCACACAAAGGTGGAAGAAGCATCCCTTCAAGCTCAAATGGAAGGGGAGGCAATCAAAATCCAAGTCAAGGTCCAAGCCAAAATCAAGCACAAGGTCAGAGGTATGATAAATCTCAAGTCTAATGTCATTACTGTAAGAAGTATGGTCATTATGTAAATGAATGTAAAAAGAAGCAATATGACATTAGTAAAAAAAAAAGTGTACATTTCACAAAAGAAAATCAGAACCATGATAGCATGTTTCTAGCTTGTAATGTAGCACAAGAAAAACAAAGTGATGTATGGTATCTAGATTCAGGGTGTAGCTACCACATGTCAGGGAACATAGAAATGTTTTACAATCTAAATGAAAGTGTGAAATCTAAAGTGACATTAGGGACTAATAGCAAAGTCTCTGTCATGGAAAAAGGAAGAGTCAATATCCTAACAAAGAAGGGTGAGAAGAAGTACATCTCAGATGTTTACTTTGTCCCCGGTTTGAAGCATAACCTTATAAGCATTGGACAACTCATGCAAAATGGCTACAATGTCTTTTTCAAAAAATGATGAGTGCACAATTTTGGCTAGGCCTCCAAGCAAACAACTGATTGCAAAGGTTCAGATGAAAAACAATAGAATGTGTCCCCTAAAGATAAGATCAGATTTGAAGGAAGAAGGTGTACAAGCACAACTATCAATGAACTCACAAGAGTGTTAGTGTCAGTCTTTGAAACCTTCCACCAGTGATGAAATATGCTCTTACAAAGTGGTCCTAGGGTGTCAAAGTCAAATTTTGTCATTTCAATGAGTCTTCAAGTAAAATTTGGTCACTAGGTATTAGGTCTAGGGTTTGTTTCCACTCCTTCCAAAGTTTTCCAAGTGTTGGTCCATGTCACCATTCAGCTGAGTGTACCATCATTCAGAGAGTTTTCATCATCATTTCAGGTTCCAATGGGTCATTTTGTAGCTTGTTCGTGTTTCAGTTGCACTGGGTAAGGCTCATTTCCCTCTCCTAGGGATTTGAAGGCAATTTCTCTTGGATTGTCAAATCATAAAAAACACTTGTGTCTTGATGCTCATTCACCTTCTCCTATCCTTAATATACCTTCTTAAGCACTTCCCATCATTGATATCCCTCAAATTCACCATTTTCCCACAAAACCTAGCTTCTTGCTACAATTTGACAATTTTATAGGCTAGGCTTGTGTTTTTCCCTTTTGAACCCCTTACCCTCACTCAACATTTTAAATTTCACTTTCCCCTGCTTCCTAACATCCCTCCCTACTTACCAAAACTTTCTCAAGAATTTAGAAGCCCCTTATCCCCTTCATTTCACTTCATTTCGACAAATCCCATGTTCCACACATCGGGATAGGTTTTACTCAAATGATGTTTCTGAGCAAGAAAAAATAAATTTGGAAAAAGTGAGAGAGGTTTTTGTTCATAATAGGCCAAGGAAGAACAACCTCCTTGACGTTTTACATAGGTGTCATGGTTTTAGAGAAATGTCAAAAAATGAAGTTGCCTGAGGAGGGTTGCCGCACCTCTAGAGTGGCCTTGGGAAAATCAAGATTTATCCTACCTAGTTTGGCCATATGACTTTCATGATAACTAGATACAAATATATTTCCAATGAGATATCATGAGCTCAATTTGGAGTTGAGTAAGACCTTAAAATGTTTACTGCAACAGAACTTTGCATTTAGGTAGCCTCATTTTACACATTTTGACCAGTCTTGGGAGATTTCACTTTTGACAGGGAAAATGAACTCTAAATTGAAAAATTAAAGATGTTTTGGAAATTAGACTCAATAATATTTCCAAAGAGCTATCCTACACCAAATTTGGACACTGGGAAGGCCTCCAACATCGGTCTTCAAAAGGGCGTTGCACATTAAATCAGTGGCGCTACACACTAAATTTTGCAACACAGGAAAACCCAATAGGTGCGTAGCACCATTGGCGCTATGCTTTTTGATGGGGAAATATATTTGAAAAATGGAATACACATTTGGAATCAGCATGGAAAAATAAGTAAACCCAGAAATATTGAGAAGATTTGGACAAGGCCTTGGTCACCAAAAGGGAAAAAAACACCAAAAAGGTGCCCTCTCTGCCACTTTTTTGCCACACAGGAAGAAATATTGGGAGAATTTTGGAAGGGAAAATGGGCTCCAAATCAGAAAAATAAAATTGTTCCAGAAACTAGATAGGCAAGGCTTTCCAACAAGCTAACTTGCACCTGATTTAGACACCGAGAAGGCCTCCAAAACTGGCCCTTAAATGGCGCTACGCATAAAATATTTAGCGCTGCGTATTAAACTGATTTTGCTAGTTTTTCTTAAATTTCCGGATTTCTCCTATTTTTCTTGGAAACTAACTTTTTCCTCATTCCTCGGTAAATGTATGCATGGTAAATGATGTATTTTGTTGGGTTGTGTTATATTCTTTCCACGACTAACCTACGTAGTGAACTGGGGGGTTAGAGGGGGGGCGAAGCCCCCCCTTAGTTGCGCCGATTGCGCAGCGGGGGGGTCACAGGGTGGGCGGCAGTGATGTGTTTGGACCTGTGAAATTTTTTTTGGACCCTATATTAGGTTGGGTGAACCTACCTATGGTTTTCGGTCCATGGTATTGGATGCTTCGGCA
>APFE030042584.1:114330-215933 GCA_000404065.3 Pinus taeda | reverse complement strand
TTCTTTTAATATATTATTTACCTGATTTAGCTTATTTCGAAAAATAATAATAATTAAATAAAACAAGAATGTTGGTGGTTTGACTTGGGTCATTAGGTCAAAATTAGTTGTTGGCAATATAGCCGTTGGAGTCTCTGCACATTCTATTTAACAGGCGAAGCTGGATTGGTTCTTCAACTTGTCCTGATGATGAACCACACTGGTTGGTTCAAAACGCGTCGACAAAAGATTGTTTATGTGATTTCACCGAAAATTCTCCAAACAATGTTATGGATCACAGAAGTCTAAACTCCTTAATAATAATAATAATTAACTAAATAAATAAATCAATAATGAAAAAACTAATTAATCATTCATCAGTAGTCAAGATAAAAATACAAATATATAAAAACTTAAGAAGAAATTATAGGGATCCAACAACTGCTAATTTTCCACCCATCGTCTCTATTCAAATTGTTTGGCCTCCTTTCAATTTATATACCTTCCCTAAACTTACGATGATGGAAATGATCTATCTTAGCAATGACTTGGGAATCTTCAATGTAGATGTGGTGTGTATTTTCCACATGTTCTACTAATGCTAAGGAGCAGGTCCTCCCATGTTTGATGTATGTCACATGTTCCTGAATCCTCTGATTTATTGAGTGACTGGTTTCACCAATATAGGGTGTTACACATGAACAAGGGATTACATAAACACGTTTCATATTCTTAGGCTCCATTAGGTCTTTTACAGATCTTAGGGAACTTTAAATAGTGTTAAGGGGCCTGAAGGTTGATGGAATCTTGTGTTTTCTTAGGATCCTTGCAATCTTGTCAGTGCTCCCTTCTATAAAAGGAAGTTGTACCCCAAAAAACCGATCATTTGTTTCCTTTTTAATCTTGGAACCCTTTCCATCCTTAAGGAAATCCCTAAGACATTAGAGCTTATTATAATTATTATTTTTTAAAACCTTGAGGATATGGGTTTTCTCATCTTCAAGATGGCTTTCACGAGAAACTCTAAATGCATAAGTGGCTAAAGTGTTGAGAACACCCAACTTTTGAGCAGGGAAATGATGGGACTTAGCGTGACGATACTGCTTTGTGTGATTTTTCTTCTGAAACGCTTGGTGTGAGAATGATCCATTGTCCTTCTTTGAAATAAGGACGTCAAGAAAAGGAAGGCTCCCATTGATTTCACATTCCATGGTAAATTTTATGAAGCTAGGCTAATTATTAAGATGATGGAGAAAGAGATCCAACTTATCCTGACTATGAGACCAGATGACGCATGTGTCATCCACAAATATCTTTCAAAGCTTTGGTTTGTATTGAGCCAAGGAAAAAGCTTTGGACTCAAATTCCTCCATGAACATATTAGCTACAATAGGGGAAAGGAGCGAGCCCATGGAAACACCACACATTTGTTCATATAATTCCCCTTCAAAGCTAAAGAAAGTAGAGGTAAGACAAATCTCAACCAATTTAGCAATATCAGGATCCATGATACAGTTGATGACCTCACTGGCCTCATTGATGGGGATATTAGTGTAAAGGGAAACACGTCAAACAAACTCTGATGATGTGATTTTTATTGAAATGTTTCTTAGTTTTAATAACATGGATCACAGAAACCTAAATTCAATAATTTATTAATATTATATTTTTCATATCATGTAAAGATTGTAATTCTATAATCAATATAAGAATATTCATTAATCCTAAAATTTGAATTTATACTACTAACTAATAATTTATATATAATATTAATACAATGAATAAAACAATTTAATACTAAAAACACTATAAAATAATTTAATAAACTATTCTACTATATATATATTAAAATAATTCAATAAATAACTATCAAAATAATCGACATGAATTAAATAATTAATAAAATAATTTACCAAATGATTGACCTGAGTTAATATTCAATTGAATATTGTTATTCTTTAATAATTAAATCACGCTAGGGCACCCATCATTTATTTCTCCACTTACCTTGGGTGAACCTAAAAATTAATGTTCCAAAATTCATTTGTTTTTTGTTTTTTTTTTCTAATTCATTTTTCATATGGGAAGCGTAATTGGGTAAACTTTTATTTTAAATAAGGTTTAAATATTTAATTTAGATATGAAAGGAAATTATTATTAAAACCTTCATAAGAAAATATGACAACATTTTTCACTAATTTGTAATGAACCATAAATACTTAAATGAATTGCAATAGGAGGACGATCAACATAAAAATGAAAAAATAAGAAAGGGCAACTCATGGACTAAATTTATAATGAATATGAAGGGAAAGCAAAGCAACCCCCACTAGAATCGATTTGAGATATGCTAACGAGCTAAAAGGAGAATCCCCTCCCAATGAACTTGCTAAGATCGTCTAGGATGTCTACAATGAAATTGTTAAAATCTAAAAAATTTCTCTCATGCAATACTATGAACCCTTCAATCCTCTTTTGTTGTCTAGACATAGACGTGTAATGGGGGTTGTTGTATCTATTTCTTGAAAGTAGTGCTTGGTTGCGAAACTGCACCACGAAACCAACTTGACCAATCTTTGGGTTCAAGTTGGCCCTCGAATCAGAGGGGAATCCCTCAAGTGTTACGAATATTTTTAATGTTGTTCACTTCCACTAGACAACATTCTATGAAGCACAATGACCAGATCTAGGATTTGTTATATAGGTGGTTGCTGATGAGTCATAAATCCATGCTCACAAACAAATCCCTCTTGCAGAGACCTTATCAAAGTGCGAGTGTTAACCTATGCTAGAAAAAATATATCTTGAAAGGTTTTGATTGAGGAATGAAGGAGAAATTAAACAATCACATATCCTTCCTAGATGTCTAATTACCTAACTAAGAACAAAATCATGTAAAAGGATCTTTATAACAAACAATAGTACGTTTAAGAAATTGTATAGAAGCATCGATTTATTTATTTAGAGGGATCAACAATGACACATTATCACCATGATATACTTAGTAAAGAACATAACACTGTGGTAGGCTATTAGGGAGGTTGATACTCAACCTAGCCTTGCCTACTGCCCTCTACAACCTTAAATATAAGCAGAAAAAAATGTATGTATCACAGGAAAAGACATACATGAGGCAAATTCTGTCAGAGGCCTAAGCCAAGAAATTTTGAATAAAAATTATGTAACATGAGACTTTACAAAAAAAACTCGAATTTTTGGCATCAAAACCCAACCCTCTTCCCATAAAAATTAAAAAATATATAAGGAAATACATCAAACCAATTACATAATTGTAGGAACAAAATTTTAATAATAGTAATAATAAAAAAAACTAAATATGGAATCACTGCCAAATGTCTCAATCTGTTGACTTATTTATCAATTTTTTTCTTTCAACTGCTCGATCTACTTCTTTTCCTTCTCTATCATATCTCAACTTTGACCATTAAGTGTCATTGCCAATTTTATCCTTTCGAATGCAAAAGATGCTCTTATGTTGATTTTATGCAAGAAAAGATTCATTTGTTGATTGGATGCCTGAAATTGCTCAACTGATCCCTCAAATATTATAGTTTTCAAATACCTTACCACTTAATCTAGAATAATATTTCATCTGTTGAATTTAATGCCATTTGTTTGAACTGTCTGCTTAGAAATCTACAATTTGACCTTCAATTTGTTCATTTAGAAATGTAGTCACTTACTGAAATTGCCAATTTTTCCATTACTACTAAAATGTGCTTGAAAATGGGGGATTTGATCCTTAATTGCCTACTTAGAAAATTGAACTTGGAGATGACTCATCTTTTTACTGGCACCTATCTTTTTTAGATGTCTGAGTATTGATATTTTTATTTTTGTTTCCTCTCTTAATTTCAATGGCCTCTTGAATTTGTTGTAGGAACATTCTCAATAATGGGCAATGTTATAAGGGAATCTCTTGCATGAACTGCTAAATTTGTTTTTTCATTTTGTATTTAGGTTCCAGCACATGAAATAGCCATACATTGTTGCAAGTGCTCAAATGATGCTTGAACATTGTGATTAAATATATGAAAATATGGAAATGACTTTTATTGACTACCACCTTGCTATCCAGTTGTCATGAAACATTTTTTCCTTTTTTGATATCACCACTAGCCCTATTCTTGATTGATTCTTCCATGAACAAAACAACAATCAACATGTTAAATAGCTTTTCAAAAAAAAATTGAAAACTTGTTTATGATCAAAGAGGCACTAAAAGTAGCTATATGAAAATAGTAAGTGTTGTAGCTCATTATCGTGCGAAAAAAAGGAGCAAGTACACTCAAAATTATTATTTTCCATCTAACATGAGGTCATTGTTTTAATCAATATATTAGCACGTCTCTTCTTTAAATAACTTGGAAATTTTAAAGTCAAGAGTCACAAGTGTGTATTCCTTTGTGAAGTCCAATAAGAAATATCCTTGTTCTCTCCTAAACTCCAGTTCAACAAGGTCATTTTCTAGTTAGGAGCTCAAGAAAAACCACACCAAAAATGAACACAATTATCTTCTCTATGGAATTTAAGGTATATGCATATACTGACGAAATAGAGGAAAAGCTTTCTAGGAGCAATATGACTGTGAATGCCTAAAAAAATGTGTTGTTGAATCCCCTCCTCTGTTGCAATCTTGAAGAACTTTTGCAAATACGTAATAACAAAACACTTGAAGCCAAGTGGAATAAGAAACCATAATTGTGGAGACTCCTTTGGCAAGGACATCAAGATAGGATTCCATGTGGATGTGCACTGATCCTTTATAATTTATTACATAATTATTCGCATTGATACCTTTGTTTGTTCTACCATCACGCAGAAAATGTTTAGCACATGCTAGAATATTTGACTGTCCAACTATGTAAGGCAACTAATTCATGGAATTGGCAAAAAGTTGTCCCTAATGGCAAAATATTATCTTTGTCCACGCATATGTAGTTCTCTGGTAGCAACCTAAGTTGAACATAGAGCTTTGGTAATAAAGAAAAATAAGAAAACTAAACCCAAGTCCATGTCGAATGAATCTGAAATTGAAATTGATACCAGCTTTGTGGCCTCCATGAAGGCCCATGTTGAGCCACTCTCAACTGTGGATACCAATGCTTTATATGAAATATTTGATTTCCCTTTTGCAGCTTGTATTTTTGTAGACCCAAGATAACCTATGCTAGCGATCACCAACAAAATATGTATAATTAACACAATGAGACTCAACATTTTTGTAAGCCTCTGAATATATGGCTATATTTCCTTTCACTTCAATGGCCTTGATAATCACTCGAAAATAAACAACCCACTGTAATGTTGGCTGGTAAAACAAGAAATGGATTATGGGGGGTGACTCTAGTAAGTGGATTTTTACTAGGGAGTGCCGCAATATTTCCCAAGTTGCCACATGCCTAAAGTGGTTTTACAAAACCACAAATTGCAGCAGACCGCTCTCTATTAAATGTCGAACGACCATGGGGGTCCACAATTTAAATCTCAACCATTGATTTTTGAACACCAACATTCGTCATTGAAAGTTGCAAAATATTTGTATCTATGGAATTTCACCACCTATTGAAACTTGGAGAAAACCCAAATCTCTTCCTTGATTTTTCCAACTCCTTAATGACACCCTTGACATTCCTATAAATTTGTTGGTAATTGGATGTTGTTAATTTCTTCTCGATGCCCCACGTGACAAGAGTATATTGACTATAACAACTTCTGAGCATTTGGCACTAAAATTTCCCTAAAATGTAAGAGATTAACTTTAATTGCCTCCATCAACATTTATTTTCTTTCATGTCTTCACATAAATGGTTTTATACAATCGACACTTGGCATTTATATTTTTTTAATGATAGTGTTCATCTCAAGTTGTTCTCTTGTTTCCTAAACAACTATGCATGTCTACAACATTACTTTCATCCCATATAGGAATTTACATTCACAAATCCTGAAGAGCCATGAAAATACCTTAAGAAACAAAAGTACAATTATTGCATGTTTAAAGACTTATAACCAAGAGGGGACACACCACTTCTAAAGTGATAGTTGTTGTAGTTTGCAGAGGTATTGTAAGACCCGAAACCTCTCTGAGTGTTATAGCTCCAAATCTCACTCTTGATGTTTGTGATGTTGCACTCATGGCCTAGGGCAACCCCTCCTTCTAGACCTGGTCCAAATATTCAAAAAACAATGTTTTACTCCCTATACGCGACATTGCCCTGAGCTAAACGCGTGTTTATGTGGGTCTATGTATACCCAACCCACATATATGTCTTAAAACACTTAAAAAAATTAAATCTCCTTAATTTTGGGCAAAGATCGTGGGTTTTACATATTGATTACCTATTAGTGCCCGTGGCCCAACTGTTCCCAAAGAATTCCCAACTAAAAAACTACTTTGGGAGAAGTATAAAAGGCTTCAATGGGAAGGCCTAAGGGAGGAGAAGATAGAGAGAAAGATCACTCTACTGTGATTATCCCTGACTAGGTCTGAAGATCCCTATGCTTCGAGCACTTCCCTCATTACAGGAAACCCTTGTTTCCTTGTGTTATGATGTCTTTCTACTACTTGAGATATCTTGAAGTAAGTCATGGAAGGAGTTTATTGAAGGCTTGAGACTGGACGAATCTGAAGGATGGTTCTGCTTGGAGCCTGCAAAAGGAAGACTCAGGTGAAATCATTCCTTTCTGTACTTTAGTTATCTATAATAAAAGAAACACTTGTCTTCTTCCTGATATAAATCTTCTTCATGTTTATGATATCAGTGTTGTGATTCACATATGAATGGTTGTTTTAATTGTATAACTAACTACCTGTCAATACGGTGTGAAGATGATTTCTTTATGATGCTTGGTCAATATACTTCTGTACTTTCTGGAATTGATTGTTTCACAGATTGAAGGACTAAAAGGAACTCCAAGAGGTTTTGGACCATGGCTGGATCTTCCCAAACGAAGGACCCCCAGGTGCACCTCTCTTCATATAGTTTGTTTATATTATCATCATGCCTGTGTGGAATGTGTGTTTTTCTTTGTAGATAACCTCTAATCTGCTAGGGTAGCAACCCAAGACCCTAGGGGAATTTATCCCTTAACAAAGAGATGCCCCTAAATCATCTGATGGATTTGGATATAGGTAACCTTTTGATAGAGATATTGGGCTTCTGCTTCCACTTCCATAAGAGGATCCATAGATGGCTTAGCTCAACCAATCGTAATTGCTTTGGCCAAGTAAATTGTATGAAGCCATTGCACTAATAGGATATTAAACCATATCTGAAGGTCAATCGAATCTCCTATCAGAAAAATTAGATGAAGTATAAACATGAGGATCCTTTCCCACTTTAATTGAAGGCATATGTGCTCCAAAGCCACCAACATTTGATTGAGAAACCTTATTCTAAGACATTGAAGGACCATAATATTTTTTCCTTTATGCTCTTTACTTCTCTGGATCAGCCACACGGTTTTGGAGGTTATTAGTAGGAAAGAGTGATTCAAGATTGTGTTCTTCAATGCACATAACAATATTTTTCATGGAAGTGAGTTCTTTTGTGTTTGCTTCATTCACAGAAACAAAATTATTTCCACTTTTCAATGTTTCCAGTGTAGCTTTCATTGAATTCTTTAGATATGCCTTCAGTAAAGGCACCAAAGGAAACTTTTCAAAGAGTCTTGACACATGTGCAAAATACACATCCTCAAATTTTTTTCCCTTGTTTATTAATTCCTCTACAATATCTGGCATTTTCTCTAAGAGCCCGAAAGCACAACAGAGCTTCGAAATCTGCACTTGAAATTTAGCTTGCACCTGGGGTTCTCTTCGTTTCACAGATAAAAATGATCTTTGATAACAATTATCTTAGTGGAATCATGTAAATGGGCATTCATTTTCCTTTATACCTAAACTCCCAACACATTTAGACGTTTGGAGCCTTTGACAACTGGACATTTTGATGACTTGACACTTATATGAATGCTACTTTTGCTTTTCTATGAATGGGACTTTGAGTGAAGACAACAATGAATGTGATTGACATCTCAAACTAGTGGAATCAGTTCCCCAAAGGAACCGCCATATAGATAAGGTGGAGCCACCAAGTGAAATAAATACAACCAAAATCAGATGTCTAATCCTTGTTCACCAGCAAGGACTAGAACTATTCAACTACTGTTCTTTGGGAAAATATATCTCTGTTACTTCACTCCCCGACAAAGATGTCAAATGTTGTATCTATTTCTTGAAGGTAGTTCTTGCTTACGAAACTGCACTGAGAAACCAACTCGACCAATATTTAGGTTCAAGCTAGCCCTTGAATCAGAAGGGGCTCCCTCAAGTGTTATAAGGCTTTTCAATGTTTTTCACTGTCATTGGACATCAACCTACGAAGCACAACAAATAGATATAATATTTGTTGTAATGGTAGTTGTTGATGAGTCACAAATCCCTGCGCACTAAAAAATCCCTCTCTTTCAGAGTCCTTATCAAAGTGCTAGCGTTTAGCTATGGCAGAAAAAACATATCTTGGAAGGTTTTGATGGGGGAATGGAGGAGAAATTAAAAAATAAATATCCTTCCTCGATGTCTAATTATATAACTAAGAACAAAATCATGTGAAAGGATCTCTACAACAAACAATAGTACATTTAAGAATTTGTATAGAAGTAACAATTTATTGATTTAGAGGGCTCAACAGTGACACATTGTCACCATGATTTACTCGGTAAAGAACATAACATTGCAGTAGGCTTAGGGAGGTTGATATTAAACCTAGCCTAGCCTAGTGTCCTATACAACCTTAAATATATGTAAAAAAGGATATGTATCACAGGAAAAGAAATAAATAAGACAAATTTTGTCAAAGTTCTAAGCCAAGAACCTTTGATTAATAATTTTGCAATAGGAGGCTTTACAAAAAAAACTCAGGGTTTTGGCATCAAAACCCAACCCTCTTCCCATAAAAATTCAAGAATAGATAAGGACATACATCAAACCCATTACATAATTCTAGGAACATAATTATAATAAAAAATAAAAAATAAACTAAATCTGAAATCACTACCAGATGTCTTAATTTGTTAAGTCACTTTATCATTTTTTTCCTTCAACTACTCGATCTACCTATCTTACTTCTTTATAATATCTCAACTTTGACCATTAAGTGTCATTGCCAATTTTATCCTTTCGAATGCAAAAGATGCTCTTATGTTGATTTTCTGCCAGAAAAGATTCATTTGTTGATTGTATGCCTAAAAGTGCTCAGTTGAGCCCTCAAATATTATAGATGTCAAATACCTTACCACCAAATGTAGAATAATATTTAATCTGTTGAATTTAATTCCACTTGTTTGAATTTTCTATTTAGAAATCTGCAATTTGTTGATATAAAAATGTAGTCACTTACTTAAATTACCACTTCTTCCATCACTATTGAAATGTGCTTGAAAACAGGGGATTCAATCCTTAAATGCCTTCTTAGAAAACTAAACTTTGAGATGACTCATCTTTTTACCATCACCTGTCTTCATTAGATGTCCAAGTATTGAACTTCTGCTATTTGTTTCCTCTCTTAATTTCAATGGCCTCTTGAATTTGTTGGTAGGAACATTCTCAATAATGTTAAATTTTATAATGGCATCACCTACATGAACTGCTAACTTTGCTTTTCCATTTGGTATTTAGGTTCCAACACATGAAATATCCATACATTGTTGTAAGTGCTCAAATGATGCCTGAACATTATGATAAAATCTCTACAAATCTCGAAATGACTTTTATTGACTGCCACCTTTCTATCCAGTTGTCATATAACATTTTTTCCTTTGTTGATATCACCACTAGCCCTATTTTTTATTTCTTCTTCCGTGAACAAAACAACAATCAACATGTTAATGAGATTTTCAACAATTTTGTAAACTTTTTGATGATCAAATAGGCACCAAAAGTAGCTATATGAAAATATCAAGTGTTTAGCTCATGATTTCCCCAAAAGAAAGTGCAAGTGCACTCTAAATCATTAATTTCCATCTAACATGAGATATTTGTTTCTACTCAAGATATTAACATGTCTCCTCTTTAAATGACAAGGAAAATTTAAAGTCAAGAATCACAAGTGTGTCTTCCTTTGTGAATTCCAATAAGTAATATCCTTGTTCTCCCACAAACTCTAGTTCGATAGGGTCATTTTCCAGTTAGGAGCTCAAGAAAAACCACACCAAAATTGTACACATTTATATTCTCTGTGGCCTTCAAGGTATATGAATATACTAAAAAAAGAACGGAAAAACTTTCTAGGAGCAACGTGACCGTGGATTCCTAAAAAAAGGCATTGTTGAATTCCCTCCTTTGTTGCAATATTGAAGAAATTTTGCAAATCTGAAACAACAAAACCCTTGAAGCCAGTTTGCTTCTCAAGAACATGAGAAACAAGGAAATAGTTATTGTGAATCTTCTGGCCATTCCAACTGGAATAAGAAACCAGAATGGTGGAGACTCCTTTGGAAAGTAGATCAAGATAAGCTACCAATGGATGTGCACTAATCCTTTATAATTTCTTGCAAGATTATTCTCATTGATACCTTTGTTTGTTCTTCCATCACCCAAAAAAAGTTAGGTACAGGCTGGAATATTTGATTATCCAACTACGTAAGGCACCTAATTTGTGGAATTGGAAGCAGGTTGTCCATGCTACCCAAAGATTATCTTCGTCCCTACATATTTGGTTCTATGGTAGCAACCTAGCTTGAATATGAACATTTGGTAATAAATAAAAATAAGAAAACTATTTTTGATATATCCTTAGTAATTATGTAATGGGCTTGATCCAACTTAGTAATTATGTAATGGGTTTGATGTATTTCCTATTATATTCTGATTTGATGGTATTCTGAATGAAGATCCAACTTGGTGAAGTAAATTGATCCATGCAATTCATCCAATAATTCATCAATGACAGAAATGGGAAATTTATGTTTAATTGTGAGCTTTTTTAGCTCCCTATAATCGAGACACATGCACCATGATCCATCCTTCTTATGCACCAATACTACTGGAGCAGACAAAGAAATTTGACTAGGTTGAATTATACCAGCCTCTAGCATTTTTGCAACCATACGTTCAATTTCACTCTTTTGGGCGTAGGGATATCTGTAAGGTCTAATGTTTGGAGGAACACTTCCTGGAATCAAATGAATAGCATGGTCATGATCACAAATAGGTGGGAGGCCTTTTGGAGTCTTAAATAACTTGGAATGATTGTCCAAGATTTTTTGGAGATCTAGAGAAATAGATGATTTCGATGTGGGAACCTCTAATGAACATAATTGTGCAATTATGCCTCGCTGTTATTTTTTTAGAAGCTTTGTCATTCCATTAGATCTTATTAACTTTCTTGGTTTCCCTGCAATACACCTTAATTCAACTTCCTTTCCTTCCGAAAAAAAATTCAAGAAAAGTTCTTGAAAATTAAAAGTTATTGTACCCAAATATTGTAGCCATTGGAATCCTAGTACAAAATCAGCACCACCCATTGGAATGGAAAGAATTGGGCTATTCAATACATATTCTCCCATGGATAGCTTGATATTATGGCACTTTCCAGATAAATTTATGGTTCCTCCACTTGCAACCATCACTTTACACTCTGGTGCTGGATATAGAAATCAATTCAATTCCTTAGCTATCTTACAATGAAAAAAATTATGGGTACTTCCCGAATCAATCAACATTATTACCTTTTTCTTCTTGATATGTCCCTCTATCTTCATAGTTTGAGGAGTGGTAATTCTGGCCAATGCATTACAAGATATTGTTGGATTCATTTCTTCTTTCTCTAGGGTTTCTTCTTGGTGTATATCTTCTTCTTTTGACATTTCTTGTTCCTTTTATTCCTCCTCTTGACAATCTATGTAAAATAATTTCTTCTCAGCACACTTATGACCTTTAGTGTATTTTCTATCACAACTGTAACAAAGACCTTTTGCTTTTTTTTCTTCCAATTGTTGTGGTGTCAACCTTGTAGGTTGTGGAAGGCTAGGGGCAACAACACTTCCATCTTTATAGTTGTGAGTGGTAGGCTTCCTTGTTTCCATAATTTTTCTTTCCATTTTTCTTGCCAACTTGAATGCCTTCTCCAATGAATCAGGTTCCGAAAGGTGAACCTCATGTTGGATTCTATCCTTTAAAGTCCCTATGAACACGTCAATCATATGCTCCGATGGAATATATTTTACCCTTATGTTCAATTTTTGAAGTCTTAAATGTTCTCCATCATTGAACCCTTTTGTTTGATATTTATCAATTGGCTAATAAAGGTGTTTTTTTTGTATCCTCATAATGTGCTACCATTTCATCCATAAAAATGCCCACGTGACAATTAGTTTACAAGAGAAAAGCCATCTATACCATACAAATTGGTTTGGTTCCAAATATAAAGTTGCAATGTGTACCTTTTATTTGTTTTTCACATTATGGAGGTTGAAATATTGCTCCATCTATAGTATCCATGTTACAGGATCCTTGACATAAAAATTCTTCATATCGGTCTTTGGAACATGGTAGGTTTTCAATCCAACGTTAGAGTCTATGAAATCATGATTAACATTTCTTTTGTTCTCATCATGAGTTTCCTTTACTACCCTTACGCCATTAGTAAAAATTTCTTGTAGCAACTTTGTCAAATCTATCTTCAAATCTTCCATGTTTCCTTTCAGTGTTTCTTCTATACCATCCATCTTATCATCCACGCCATTCATCTTAGCTTCCATGCCATCCATCTTAGCTTCCACGCCATCCATATTAACTTGCACGCCATTCATCTTAGCCTCCATGCCATCCATCTTAGCTTCCATGACATTCATCTTAGATTCCACACCTTTCTTTAAACCATACATCTTAGCTTATGTTACCTTTTGTGAGAGTGAAATTTTTTGCACTTGGTCTCGTAATTTTGATATATCATGTTGCATTTCTTCCTCTTATTCATGATTCATGCTAGATCTTTTGAGTTTATTACTATGTGTTTCCATTTTCTTTCTTTGCACATCAATTAATGATAATTATGCTTCACTATGCACTTTGAATCACTTCAAACTAATTTTTCAACCCAAACTTCTACACAATTTTAAAATGGCCAAACACATTTTTCTTGTTTTGTAGGATCTAGATATTGAATCTGTTGTATCTCTGTAATTGTGGATCTCCAAGGTCTATAATTTCCTCCTGTAGTAGCCCTCCGAGTCCTCTTTCCAATGCCACCAATCTGATCGAAATTGGATTCTCCAAGAAAGAGTTATGTCCAATCTCCCATGATGACCTGATTATATACCTTTTTAGCAGAGAAAACTTGTACAAAGTCCCACATATCCCTGTTTCAAACTTTGGCTCTGAAAAAAATTATACAAAAAACTACATTTTGTCCTCTTTCTGTGACTTCTTACGAAATTTCAATCTAATGCTCAAAGAGAAAGTTATGATGATGTTTCCAAGATCACCTGTTTGGGATGTAATTCAGTAGCCTGCAAAAACCCTAACTTCCTTGGATCATATATCTAAAAATATAGTGAAAGGGTCTAAAATACAGACCCAAGTTTCATTACGATTTTGGCTCAAATGGGTTTTAATTTCAGCTTCTGCATCTTCGTAGACAAAAATTTATAGCAAAAATACTGCGATGACCTATTTAAAGCAGTGAAACCCTAGAATCCAAAGCTCTAATACCAAATGTTAAGAAACTAGCTCACAAAAGGATAGAAAAGATAGATCAATGACTTCAAAATTAGCCTCTTCGAGGGGGAAACCTCCTTTACATTACACAAATGAACAATTCTTGGATGATACAAGTGAAAAAACCTTCTTTCTATATATAGGAGTCTGAGGAGTCACAATATAATCAAAGCCGACACAACAATAATAATATAATGGCACAATAATAACAATAGTGGGTTTTTATGGGGCACACTAATAACAATAGGGGGATAACCCGGGCACAACAACAATAATAAGGGCTACGATGACAATAGTAATGTGGGAATCACTAGTATTATAGTGACCTAATAAAGTCCATGCTAAATGAATCTGAAACTTAAATCAATATGAGCTTCGTGGCCTCCATGAAGGCCCATGTTGAATGGCTTGCAACTATGGATACCAATGCTCTATATGAAATATTTGATTGCCCTTCTGCAACTTGGATTTATGTAAACCCAAAATAAAATATGCCAGAAAGCACCAACATAACATATAGAATGAAGACAATGAGACTCAACATTTCTGTAAGCCACTGAATATACTACTATATTTTCTTTCACTTCAATGGCCTTGACAACGACTGTCAAAGAAACAACCCACGTAATGTTGCCTCGTAAAACTAGAAGTGGATTGCGGGGGTGAGGGGTCACTCTGGTAAGTGATTTTTAACTAGGGGAGCTGCAAATTTTCCCAAGTTTCCATGTGCCTAAAGTGGTTTTACAAAACCACAAATTGCAAAGGCCTCCTCTCTATTAAATTGCAAACTGCCCTAGGGGTTCCCAATTTAAATCTCAACCATTAACTTTTGAACACCAACATCCAATGTTGAAAGTTGCAAAAAGTTTATATCTATGAAATTTCACCACCTATCAAAATTTGGAGAAAACCTAGATCTCTTCCTTTAGTTTTTCAGCTACTTAATGACACCCTTGACATTCCTATAAATTTGTTGGTAATTGGATATTGTTCATTTCTTCTTAGTGCCCCGTGTGACAAGTGTATATTGATTATAATAATTTCTCAGCATTTGACACTAAAATTTTCCTAAATTGTAAGATATTAACCTTAATTGCCTCCATCTACATCGATTTTCTTTCATGTTTTTAGATCAATATTTGTTTGCTTTCGACACTTGACATTTAGCTTTTTTAACAACAATAGTTATCTCAGGTCGTTCTCTTGTTTCCTAAACAACTATGCATGTCTATAGCACTAATTTCATCCCATACAAGCATTTATGTTCACAAATCCTAAAGAGCCATGAAAATACCTTAACAAACAAAAGTACAATTATTGCATGTATGAACACTGATAACTAGGAGGGGGAACACCACTACCAAAGTGATAGTTGTTGTAGTTTGAAAAGGTAATGTAAAACCAAGAACCTCTCAAAGATGCCCCTAAATCATCTAATGGATTTGGATATGAGTAACATTTTGATAGAGTTGTTGGGCTTTTGATTCCAGTGCCATAGGATAAGGCATAGATGGCTTAGCTCGACCTATCATAATTGCTTTGGCTAGGTAAATTATATGAAGCAATTGCACCAATGGGATATTGAACCATATTTGATGGTCAATAGAAACTCTTGCTAGAAATATTAGATGAAGCATAAGAATTATGAGCCTTTCCTACTTTAGCTAGTGGCATATGTGCTCAAGAGCCCCCAACATTTGATCGAGAATGCTTATTCTGAGAATTTCAAGAACCGCCAAATTTTTTCCTTTCTGCTCTTTTCTTCTCGAGATCAGTCACACAGTTTTAGAAGTTATTAGTAGGAAAGAGTGATTCAATATTTTATTCTTCAATGCACTTGATAACAATTTTTAGGGCAGTGAGTTCTTTTGTGTTGGCTTCATTCACAACAACAGAATTATTTCTACTTTTCAATGTTGCTAGTGTAGCTTTCTTTGAATTCTTCAGATATTCCTTCAGTAAAGGCCCCACAGGAAACTTTTCAAAGAGTCTTTCTGCATGTGCAAAATACACAGCCTCAACTTGTTTTCCCTTGTTAATTAATTCCTCTACAATATTTGGAATTTTCTCTATAAGCCCGAGAGGACCACAAAGCTTCGGAACTTGCACATTGCATTTGGCTTGCACCCGGTGTTCTCTTCATTTGACAGATAAAAATGATCGAAAACAATTATCTGTGCTCCCTGTTAATGGTGGTGTTGATCCAACACTCCTGTGTGTTTCGAGGCATGTGCTTAACACTAGCGATGTGTCTGTTTACTAACACCTACGGGTTTTGGTGTAACGAAAATTGTGACTCCAATAAGTGGTATCACAGCCAAAGGTCTCAAGTTCGAAACACACTTGGCTCGCGTTGAGTGGGGATATTGTTGCGCTCCCCATTAATGGCGGTGTTGATTCAACGCTCCCATGTGTTTTGTGGCATGTGATTAACACTAGTGATGTGTCTGTTCACTAACACCTACGGGTTTTGGTGTAATGGCAATCATGACTCCAACATTATCTTAGTGGACTCGTAGAGATGGGCACTCATTTTCTTTTATACCTAAACTCTCTGCATGTTTGGAAATTTGGAACCTTTGGCAGTTAGACATTTTGATGACTTAACACTTATATGAATGTTGCTTTTTGTTTTTATATGAATCGGAATAATCCCATATGTGTAAGTTGGCATGATAATATATTCTTTATAATGCCCCTTCGCTTTACCACAAATCAAAATGTTGAGCAAATATGCCCCGTTTGTGGCTCCTCCATTGGCTTTCACCTAGTCCTTGTGGACTCATTTCTATTAGTGTTTTTGTGGCTCCATTGGCTTTCACCTAGTCCTTATGGGCTCCGTTTTATTAGTGTTTATTTGGAGATTGGGTAAGAGCTCATTTTTTATTTTTTTATAAAAAAAACTAATATTTTAAATAAATAATTTTAATAAAGTAAGTGTGTGTTGTATATATATATATTATATAATTTTAAAATATTTTAAAATCTATAATTAAACATTTATATTAAATAAAATATAATTAGTTCTCGCTCAATATATCTCAAAAAGTTTTGTGGGTCAATTTGAGTTACAACGAGGCCAAAGTGCTATGTCTTTGCAAGTTTAGCCATGTTGATGGATGAAATGAATATTACTGCAAACTGGAAGAATATGAAGGGGAGATGTAAATGTAATGACAATTTTAGCCATAAGAAGAGATCCAACACAAATAAGCGATGATAGTGCTAAAAGGAAGAAGCGAACATCAATTTTATATTGTATTGGAAGCGAGATGTTGATGCCACACCATGTCTTGGACACCTACCCTGTACCTAGTGTGATGCCGGCTCATAAGCTGCGAACATTATCCAAGGCAATAGACTCATTAAGATTGCTGGCAGGTCTCCCCAGGGGTTCTCAATGTGTGGCCATGCCACACAAATGCCATGGAACGCATGAAATGTCTGACGGATGAATTTCTTACCGATCGTTTTGGTTTTTTTTACATGGAGAAATCGTGTTTGGAGCAGTTCTCAAACACATATATAGTTTTGTCTCGAATTAGATCATGATATGTATAGAGATTAAATTTCACTTAATTATTAGATCACATCCTGGATACTCTAGTGATCACTTCATTAGTCGCAACAACTTGTAAAATTTTCCCCAATATATTTAAAAAATTGCCTAATATATAATATACATTATATATTTATATATATATTTTCGTCAGAAGAAAAGCATTATATTATATTGAGGCAATATATACATCATGGTCTGTAGATAACAGATAAAAGATTTGGTTCCCATATCAATGGATACCAGACTCATAGGACAGCTAAGAAACAGATTTTACATATAGTTGAAAGACATATAAAATGATAACACTAAGCACCAAATAGAAACATATGATTTCAAACCTGACAGCATCAAAACATATATCAACATTTTTGCCATAATGTACTGCTGAATGGAGTTGATGACAAAACGAAACCAAAATGAACGAAAAGAGAGGATCACAGTGCACTCAGATGGAAGACAGCTCCCGAAACTAGAGCAGGTGCTACAAAATAGAAGAGCAAGCCAACTGGTACTCTTGGTGATTAGATCTTGGACACCCACAAAAAAAGAAGCACTATGTGCCAGACATTGCTCCAGACTTTGACCTATCTTCAGATCGATTGATAGAAAGAGTAGAATTTAAACAAAACAGAGTTGCAGGAGATGTTTGAGTCTTCAAATTTTTTTAAATTTCTCCACTTCCAAACACATGATAATGTGATGGGAAGGATTGGACGCTTAGATGCTTCTTGTCTTCCCCACCAAGCAAAAGCTGCATTAATAGAAATGAAATTGAGGTGAGGAAAAGAAAAAGAAGAAGCCAATTCATACCAGATTTGTTGAGAGGCCGCGCATTTGAAGAACATGTGGAAGTTTGTTTCCTCCTCCACATTTCACAACACACATCTGCTAGGACCGTGCCAAGACCTCTTCCTCAAATTTTCCCATGTTAAATTTTTGTTGTAAAAGACTAACCATGAGAAAATAATCACTTTGAGAGGACAACCAAGTTTCCACCAATACACTGGAAAAATCTATCTTGCAAGCATAATTGTTTTGGAGACGAGATCAGAGTATATGCTTTTACAATCGCTATTGAATGAGAGTGAGATAGGGACCATACTAAGTGATCTTCTGTCTCTGCACGCTTCATCCCTCCTTCAACAAGAGCATTCTTGACATTTTCCCAGAATAAAAGCAGGGCCTGAGGAAGGCCAATGACACTTGCATCCTTCAGCGCAGGCATAAGGCCCCTCCACTCCGCAATAATCATGTCCCAAGTAAAAATACCCATTCTGTGAAGGAAAAAAAGAAGAGGAGCCGGAACATGGAGATTGCCCCTATAGCCAGCAATTGAGTCGAGACCATTGAAGATTTTCCTTTCGGAGAACATCCTCCATTTTAGATTGTTAAAGAAATATTTCTCAATTTTCCTGAAGCTAAGCCAAATTGCAGACCCCTGTCTAATTCCAATGGAGCCGAACCTGAACCAGAACTCCAAGCTTTTGCCTTTTTGATATTTTTGATGAATGATTGCACTCCAACAGATTATGCTTCTTGCTCTATTGTTATATATATATAATATATATAATATATAATAACATTTTTAATATATTAATATTTTTTTTAAATCAAATAATTTTAATTATAAGATAGTTGTATTTATTTTGGAATAAAGTGTTTATAGTTTTAATTTAATTATAGATTATTATTAGGTAGATCATAGGAATTTAACTTTTTTGGAATATTTTAGAATATTTATAATAGTATGTATAAATCAAAAGTTGATAATTATTTTTAAAGTAAGAATCGACCATTGGGATTTCCTCTTATTTGTGTGACATAAAGTCAATTATGACAGGGACCACTATAATGTCCTATATGAACCACTTAGCCGCATCAATCACTAACCATAAATAGATTTGAATATCAGAGCATTCACTTACATTTACTTTACATTTTCATGTGCTTGCCAAGTGAGTCATTCACTTACATTTACTTTACATTTTCATAGGTTTACCAAGTCAGGCATTCACTTACATTTACATAGGCTTGTCAAGTGAGCTCCCCTAGGTTGCCATTTTTAGTCTTTTAAATTAAAATTGATCAACATAAACATTTTAAATATTATATAATATATATAACATTTGTATTGATATATATAAAAAAAAAAATATTATAAATATTTTAAATTAAATAATTTTAATTATGGGATAGTTGTATTTATTTTAGAGTAAAGTGTTTATAGTTTTAATTTAATTATAAATTATTATTAGGTAGATCATAGGAATTTAACTTTTTTGGAATATTTTAAAATATTCATAATAGTATGTATAAATCAAAAGTTGATAATTATCTTCAAAGTAAGAATCGACCATTGGGATTTCCTCTTATTTGTTTGTCATAAAGTCAATTATGACAGCGACCAATATAATCTCCTATGTGAACCACTTAGCCACATCAATCACTGACCATAAATAGATTTGAATATCATAGCATTCACTTACATTTACTTTACATTTTCATGGGCTTGCCAAGTGAGTCATTCACTTAGATTTACTTTACATTTTCATGGGCTTACCAAGTGAGGCATTCACTTACATTTACTTTACATTTTCATGGGATTGCCAAGTGAGCTCCCCTGGGTTGCCATTTTTAGTCTTTTAATTAAATTGATAGAAACAAATTTGTTATGAACAAGTCTCATTTGAAGTAAGTTATGGTTTTTTGGACGTGTCGTATTCATAAACCATAGTATTCACCCACGATATTGTAACAAAGTATATTTATTGAGTGGAGAGGCTCATTCCACAACCCAGTATGAGGGGATGTGTAAGTTCCCCTTCAGTAAAAGTGACACATGCCCCTATAAAATAAAAATAATTATGCTCTATATAGAAAATTAATGTCACTACAATAATATAAAAAAATGTTAAATTAATTAGAAGTAAAAAAATGTGTGAGTAAGATGTTTAATCCTTATACTTTTCAAAATTTTATACTTTTTAAAATTATTTCAACAACAAATTTAAATAAAATATTTTTTATAAAATATTTCAATAGATTATTTAAATAAATTATTTGAAAATCTATGTTAATTAATTTATGTCCATATCAACTTCATATATATCTATATATAGAAAAACAAATTGTTAAAATAAAATATTGTCAGGTTGAATATAATAAAGTATTCAGTGTGGGTTATCAATTAAAATATTTTAATACTTGACATATACTTAAAAATATATTAATAATAAAAATATCATTTTAATTTGGGCTCATAAAATGTTTGGATGTACATGTTATACAAAATATTCTAATGTCAACTATGTATATATTACATATCATTTTTTTTGTATATATCTTCACAAAGTATATACTTTATATAGCATTCAAACATACAATTTAAACAATGAAAAATTACACATTGTATTTTTCATTCTAAAGAAACTTTCATGTAAACAAATTTGATCCTACTCAAGCGCATGTTCCATCCATACTTAAGATGGATATATGCTGGTAGAATAAGAACCTCCATCATTAAGAATTTTCTTCTATTTCTGAGTTTAAATTGATGTGACATGCTTAATTTAGATATAAAACTTTAGGATCAATCACATTTTTTTTTTTTTCAACTATTCTAGTTATCTAGTGTGGATCATCATCAAAACACTCATGAAATATAAACTAAACTTCTAATTAAAAATAAATAACTAAGAATACAGATTGAAAAATTGGAAAGATAAAAAAACTAATAAAAATAAATAAATGTGAAATTGAATCAAATGAAAATTTTAAAAAATAAAATAACATTAACCTTAATAGTTAAAAAAAAATCTTGTTAATAAATATAATCCAAAACAAATAACTAAATTATTTATAATTATATAATTATAATTATTATATTATATATATATATATATATTATAAAGTATTATATATATAATATATAATATATATAAAGAATAATTATAATATTAAAATATTAAAACTCTAACACCAAAGAATATAAATTGTAGATTTTATAAAATATTAATATAAAAAATAAAATATATTAATCTAAAATTTTGTTGCATATTTTTTTTTAAAGGTGAATATGTTTTAAAATTTTTTTTTAATTCTTATAATAATAAAGATAGAACTTAAGTTTTTATTGATTGTGATTTTTTATTTTATAGCAACATGAGATGAGATGTATATTAAAGCTGTTTTGGTACTTATTACATTCTTATTGTTTTTATCACTTTTTAACATTTTTATTTTAGTTTATTTGGTGGTAGTAAATTGGCAAAAAGATGTAATGGTAGCAAAAAAAAATTTAAATGTAAATATGTTAAATTATATTATTATCTTTTTAATAATAAATAAAGATATAACTTAGTTTTTATGTTTTTATTTTTAATTTATAGCAACATGAGATGAGATGTATAATAAAGTGTTTTGGTACTTATTACATCTTATTGTTTTTAATCACTTTTAAAACAACTTTTTTTTTTTAGTTTATTTGGGTGGTAGTATAATTGGCAAAAAGCATGGGTGGTAGCAAAAATGGCAAAATCCTTGTGCATCCAAGTGATGGGAAGTTCAATCCCCTTCTAACCTTGAGGCCATTGAGGAGAATTGAACCCATGAACTCCTAATGGCAAGGTGTTTTAGCAACAGGACCTCAACCAAACTAGCTAACCCCTAAGGCTATAAGAGATGTGTCCCATAACTATATATTTCAAAATAATAAAATAATACTTATATTAACAAATAAAAAATACTAATAATAGAAAAACCAATGTTGTTAATAAATAAAAACATTTCATTTTCCACCTTATGTTTACATCTTTATATAGAGAATAATTCAAAGTAAAAAAAGAATATATATATATATATATATATAATGATAATGGAATATATAATTCCTTATAAAAAAAATCAACAGAAAAAACACTTTCAATTGATTGAAAAAGAGAAAGCGCAGTGATCGGAGAATAGAGCTTCTCAATGTCGTCATATGATGAACTTATAAACTTAAACCAATCATCTCTCTACAAAAAAACATAGAGCTCCCTTCATGCAAAAAATAGGACCAAGATACAACAGGTATTCAAAAAACAAAGGAAAGTATTCCCAGAAAACATAGTAGGAAAGGAGTCCTCTTATGAAACCGGTCTGGAGAAATAGAGGAAGTCCCATCTCTTGCAGTGAAGCCAAAGAAAATTTGTTGCTCCAAAAACATACAACAGGTCAAAGACAGATGAAAAAGAAAGCATGAAATCACTACATGGAATTATTCAATTAGATCAGAATGTCTCTTGACCCATGCAAAATGCCATTATCATAAAATTGAAAATTGATCCGGTTGGACTCCAAGCTACCTCCATCCTTGGATATCTAGTCAACATCGTTGTTTTGGGATTGATAGACGTGCGAGATGGAGATGATGTGGAGCATTTTGAACAATGCCTTTGTACTATTTTTCCAAGATTCATTAGCAAGAGAGTTTAAGGATCCTCTTTCATTTTCCTAATTGATGATAGATTTTGAGTCTCCAAAGATAGTAATATCCTTTAAGCTGAGCTAAGAGGCACATTACAGAACGCCTCACAGAGCAAGTAATTCAACTCAAGTGTTGGTACCATAGCCACAATGCCAATGAAATATTTAGGAACTCTCAAGCCCTAGGAAAATGATCATATCGCATTCATATAGGCCAAAAGATGATGCCCCATTAATATGGGGTTTGTAGATGGCATGCCAAATAATATTATTGATATTATATGATGTGCAATTCTTTTTATTTTCAGTTAACTTGTAATAATTATAACAAAAATATATAAATAACAAAAACATAATCTCAACCATAAATAAAATATTTCCATGCTCATATTGAATAACATAATTTTATATAGAAAAAACAAAGTAATTTAAAATTTTCAAAAAATATATTTTGACATTTCATTATAAAATAGATGTGTATCTTAACATGAAATTGATATATAAGGCTCACATACTTTGTTAATGAATATGCAACATTCTTACTTGATCTGGTGGATGACAATTGGAAGCTCTGAGGTACTAGGGTTTTGAACAGGGGATGACAGGAGCGAGTTGGTAATGATGGAGGGGCTTGGAGGAGGGAGCTCCACTCCATCCTACAGTAATGTGGTTTCAAACAAAAGCAAAGAGGCGAGTCTAAACAATTTCTAGAAACCACCGGAGGCAAAGACAAAGACAACTGGCACTCACAAGCTGGGAAGCAGCAATTCACATGAAAAGGAAGGGACCCACAAGGAAGCTAGGTGGGAAACGAATCCGGGTGACAATAGCCAGAGAACTGAGAAAATTTCTATGACGGGACCCTGCAAGCCAAAGTTTAACATTAAACCCCGGGTGGTCTTAAATGGTCCTACACTATAGGTGCACAAAGACCATATGGCGACTTATTGGGTCATTTGCAAGTTCATGGGCATATGGCCCACAGAGAAAGCGTTTTATACATGGATAAGAAACAACTGGAAACCGAAGGGAGAAATAAATCTACACCTTGGCTCCAAAGGTTTCTTCATAGTGGTTTTCACTAACCTAGAATACAAAGACAGAGTTTTCAAAGGAGGACCCTACTTCTATGTTGTTGCTGGCCTTTACATGCAACCTTGGGTGATGAACTTTGTTCCGGAGCAAGAAACGTTTACATCAGTCCCAGTATTGACTAGATTATACTCCTTACCTTTAGATTATTGACTGCCAAAATCTTTAAAAGATATAGGTAACAAATTAGGGCATTTCATAAAGATATCATAGGCGACTCTGCAAGGGAAATATACCTCCTTTGCCCGCATATGTGTAGAGATGGACTTATCGGGAGCACTCCCGGATGAAGCCATACTGAATGTTTATGATGAGGAATGGGTCCAGGCAGTCGACTATGAACACATCCTGTTCAGATGCCATAAATTTCATGAACATGGGCACGTCATCAGAGACTACCCACTCAAAAAAAGGGATGGATACTCAAATGCCAACAAAGGAAAAGACCCTAAAGGTTTTACCAAAGTGGGAGGCAAAGGAAAGGGAGGGGGAAAAAAGTCCCAAAAGAAACCTAGCGAAAGCAAGATACCAAGTCATAATAGTTTCAAAATTTTAGAAGAAGAAGGAGGAGAAAATGGAATGCACAAGAACCAAGAGGACTATCATATAGAGAAGGAAATAGAGGACAACATGGAAATCATACAAGAATACAATGGACAAAAGGAGGACCCACCGAGCGTCATGGAACTTGGAAGGGACCATGAGATGACCCCAAGCGAAGGAGGTATGGAGGACCAAGACCTACAAGAGATCCTCGAGAGGGAGAACCTTGAACTAGAAAAGTTTCTAGAGCAGGGAATCAACAAAGGAATTGGCTTTCTACCACAAGAGGAGTTTGATAGAGTACAACAGCTATTCCTCTAAAGGTCACATACAAAGGCTGTAGGAGTCAAAAGGAACCATTATAGCCAGGAGAACAAAAGGGTTAAATCAATGGAAATAATAACAGGACACACCACCAAGAACCCATGCAAGAAAAGAGGAAGAAAGAGACATAATGAACTACTGACAGACTGTGGAAAACTCATGATTAATTCAGTTAAGATGAAAGATATCACTAGTTACTCTTTTACAAACCCATGATTATGAAGCTTACTACCTAGAATATTAGAGGACTAGGGAGTAAAAGGAAACAAAGAAATCTCAGTAACAAAATAAAAGAAGAAAAACCAAATATGGTATTTATACAGGAAACAAAATGCTCCGTAGACAAAATTAGAGAAATGCATAGTAAATGGCTTATTAAGTATGAGTACCTAGAAGTCAAAGCAAATAATTTAGCAGGAGGAATTCTCACTCTATGTAATCCTGGATGCTGAGGCATCTAGAAACCACCTTTCAATGGTCATCCAACCTTTGGGGGACAAGGATTGTTACATGATGACAAATGTCTATGGTCCTCAACTTCTGGAAGAAAAAATCAGGCTCCTCACTTCTCTGGAGGAGCTGAGAGAGAGACATCCAACAATGCCCTGGATTCTAGGAGGGGACTTCAATATGATCAGATCTCTCACAGAGAAAAAAGGAGGAACCAGAACACTTGGTAGAGACTCAATAGCCTTCCAGAACTTCCTTAACAATATGAGACTGGTGGATATGGACACAATAAATGGCATCTTCACGTGGAACAACAAGAGAGGAGGAACTTCCTAAGTAGCCTCGAGATTAGACAAATTCATAATCTCAGAGGATCTGCTTCTCACCGATCATATCATGACAGCTTTCATCCTCCCTTTCAGAGGCTCAAACCACTGGCCCATCCACCTATAAGGTTCCTTTATTGGAACCCCGAGTAACAAACCTTTCACGTTTGAAAATGTCTGGCTTACTCACCCTGATTTCATCACTAACATTGGGAATTGGTGGGCTAAAGAAATACCCACCTAAGGCACAACAATGTTCCTCCTACATCAGAGACTCAAACACATCAAGAGAAAGCTCAAAGATTGGAATAAAAATGAGTTTGGCAACATATTTGAATCCAAGGGAGAAGTGGAAAAAAAATTATAAGAAATTAATCAAATTCTCATCACAGAAGGCTTCACAGAGGAAAGAAAAATGCAAGTGGACTCACTTCAAAAAGAATGGGACAACAGATGCTAGCAGGAGGAAATCTTCTGGAGACAGAAATTCAGAGTGCAATGAATTAAGGAATGGGAGAAAAATACTAGGTTCTTTCACAAGTCTACCATGGAACACAGGGCACATAATAGGATCACAAAGCTTATAGATCCTCAAGGTATAGAGAAAAATACTCACAAGGAAATGGAAGCTGTACTAGTTCAACATTTTCAAAGTATAGCACAAGAGACCATGGAAGACAGATCTCAATTTACTAAAACTTTTACTCATCATATTCCAAAACTGGTAACCAGAGAAGACAATTATAATCTCAATAGGCCAGTAACAGAGGAAGAGGTCAATGAATCAATCAAAGAGATGCACAATGGGAAAGCTCCAGGCCCAGATGGTTTCAATGTAGACTTCTTCAAAACATGTTGCGAAACAGTCAAACATGACATTCTGGAGGTGGTGGAGGACTCGAGAAAATCAAAATCAGTTCTGAGAGTGCTTAATGAATCCTTCATAGCCTTAATCCCCAAACAGGAAAAATTCATGACTCTAGATAGATTCATACCCATAGCTTTATGCAATGTGGTGTACAAAATCATTTCCAAAGTAATTGCTAACAGAATCAAACCTCTTCTTCCAACACTTGTGTCATAGGAGCAGACTGGATATGTGGAAGGTAGACAAATTCTCAATAATATTATTCAAGATCACAAAGTGGTGCATTCCCTCAAGACCAATAAGCAAGCAGGTATGATAATACAGTGGGACATAGCGAAAGCTTATGATAAGCTAAGATGGTCTTATATCAGGGAAGTTCTTAAAGCATATGGCTTTGACCACAACTAGATAAGATGGGTCATGGCTCTTGTTACCACTGCCAGTTGTTCTATTCTTCTTAATTGTTGTCCATCCAAAACCTTTAGTCCATCGAGAGGCTTGAGACAAGGAGATCCTCTCTCCCCCTTCCTCTTCATTCTCATGATGGAAGGATTGGCTAGAGAAATCATTTCAGCCAAGGAGGTAGGAAGAATCTAGGGACTTAGACTCACTCTGAATGGGAACACATTGACCCATCAAAAATTTGTGGATGACACTATGCTGCAGGGTACACCCACAGTCAAGGAAGCCAAAGCTTTCAAACAAATCCTGTATGAGTTCGCAATGGCCGTGGGTACTAAGGTAAGCCTCACGAAATCTAAAGTCTTCTTTTTCAATACTGATATTTCAATTCAGAGAAATCTCTCCCGAATACTAGGCTTTCAAAGAGATCATATTGCCTAAAAATATCTGGGAATACCCCTCACTGACAAACCTCTAAGCAAGGAAGTCTGGGAGTCTGTAATTAATAAATTGAAGGACAAAGTGAGCAAATGGACAAACAGATCCTTGAGTTTAGCAGGGAGGTTAGTTCTCATAAAGGAAATACTACAAACCATTCTAATCTACATGTTATCAGCCCTTCAAGCACCAACAAGAGTCTTACAGAAAATCAGGAATATTCAAAGGGATTTTCTTTGGGGTAAAGGGGAAGAGAAAAATAAATGGGCTCTAGTAGATTGGGACAAGCTCTGTAAACCCAAACCCATGGAGGTTTGGGTCTCCATGACCTGGATATTCTACACAAAGTTTAAGAGTTATTTTTGGGTAAGCCATCCTTCTAAGAAATTGTTGCACTGATGTCTTCCATCATTGATGTAGAGCCTTCCCGGTTGCTTGAGCTTAGTTTAGTTGGAGTTAGCCAAGTTTTAGTTATATTGATGAAGTTTAATGAGAGGAGCTAATTTTAGTTAAAGTGATTAGAGTTTAGTGTTACTAAGTCTAGTCTAAGTTCAATATTAGTAAAGTCTCATATTACTCCTAAGATTCCTAAAGTGGCTAAAGGAAATAAGAAACCCCTGGCTAAACTCTGGAAACAAAAATATGCAATGGATTGGCAAGAAACGGACCACATTAGAATGATAAGACACGTCAGAGGTTCCATATTTGGAACAAGGCATGGGAGAACAGAGGCTTCGTTCAGAAACACAGTTTCTGGGAGATGAAAAATGGGAAGCTTGCATGGTTCTAGGAGGAAAACTAGTAGCAGGAACATAAGCTTGGTAGAGAAGGACTGGACATCATCAAAAATGACACCATTAACAAAGGACTGAAAAAAGTGACTACTGGGATCAGTCAAGGGACACTGGTAAATGGAGAATTTGGAAAGTACCAGATGACAGTGAAGAGACCCCGTTGAAGACCCAAGCTAAAGTTTTGGAAGTTATTATGGAAAAGAGACAAATTTTGACCTACGTCGAATGATCTACTAAGATGGGGAAGAAATAACGAGGGCATCTTCAAACTCAAAGAAGCTAAAAAAATAGCCATGGGACTTAACTACCTAAGCCCTGATAAGACATGGAAATACCTATGGAACAACCCACACTGGATGAAGATCAAACTGTTCAGTTGGCTGGTTCAACACAAAAAGATTCTAACTTGGGAAAATCTCAGAAAGAGAGGTTTTGTTAGGCCATCAAGATGCCAACTATGTGGCCTGCAGGAAGAAACTATGGATCACCTTCTAAACCTCTACTCTTTCACCTCCACCTTATGGAATTGGGTAGCCTATATCTTCAAGCAGACAAACAAGAATGAAAATGACATCACTGACACTTTAAAGAACTGGAGGAAGGACTTCTCAGACAATGAGACTGTAAACACAACTTGGGTTTTGATTCCAGGATTCTTGATTTGGGATGTTTGGAAAGAATGTAACAATAGGATCTTCAAAGATAAATTTGGCTTAGCTCAAAGTATCATAACACAAATCCTTAAACATCTCAAAGAAACTATCAATGCCCTTCGGAAGCAACTTCCTGAGAAACCCCCTGGTCATAGGGGGGCTCACATTTTGGAACTGTTGGGACTCCAGTCTCATGTCCCTTAGGGAACAAATAAGTCAACAAAGAAAATATCAGTAAGAAAGGCTTTCTGGCAACCCCCTCCCCATGGCTTTTTAAAATTCAATTTAGAATGAGCCTCAAAAGGTAATCCTAGGGATGCTAGGTATGGAGGAGTCATAAGAGATGAAGAGGGCAACATAAAATTCATCTTTCATAGTCATCTGGGGAGGGCCATTAACAATATGGCTGAACTCATGGCCATTGAGAAATGTTTAGAGATTTTGATAGAGTTCAATTTACATAATACAATCATCGAGGCTGACTCGAAATTAATAATTAATTTGGTCATGTGGCTAGGCACGGTCACTGCACCAGACAAAGTCTCGAGACACTCGAGACTTCTACAGGTCTATCACCGAATTCAATCACACCTAAGAATTCTAAGAACTCTTAGTTTTTTTCATGTGCGTAGAGATGCCAACAGAGTAGCGGACTAGCTTGCTAATGAAGGGGTGAGATGCACAAAAGACAACAAGTGTTACTTGTGGGAGTCAGTGCCCGTAGGACATCTGTGTGAGGGTTGCCACTCTCTGGCCCTCATAGACAAGGAGCATTATCATCTCATGAAGGGGAATCTGCCAGTTGACCTTTAATCAAATGGATGATAGGGGTTCGATTGATAGCCAACCTAAGATTTGGCATATTCAGGACTTGCAAGGGGACACCACAGGTCGCCTTCTCATTGGTTCTATGAGCGAGTGGGCAGTCAGAAAAATTGTGATACTCTACTCTAAACTATGAGGCATCGGTTCTAATGGGTGGCTCAGTCGAAGGGATGGCAGTAGTGCAGCGTATTCATGGTTTCTAGGTTATCGGGTGTCAAAGTGCTTTCCAAGTTATCGGGCGTCCTCAAAACCTGAAGTGGTTTATTAGAAATGTCTTCGATGCCACTCAACATTCAACATGTGGCTTTTGGAGGTGAGAGATTACCGCCTTCATCAAGCAGGTATTCCTCCAGCTTCTTCTCCGCCCGATATTTCCCTCAGTCGTTGGATCATGTAGTTGTAGATCAAGGGCTTAGGTTCAATGAGCAGGTTAGTGGGTCTGGGTGATCCCTAGTGGACCCGAAATCTTTATTTTGTGGTCCCTATCACCTCTTCGGGTCCGCTCAAAGTTTTTTTAGGTTTACATGTTTTCATTCCATTTTTCCCCTTGACCACTTGACCTCGATTCACGGTTCGGGTGGTGGAGGAAGTGTATTTTGTTTTTTCTTGGGCAATAGGCCCGGCTCTCAGGAAGTTGACTATTTTCCCAAATATTGAAGTGATTGCTAAGTCTTTAGCCCTCTTCCTCTTTGGGAGTGATGTATTTTATGTAATGTATTTTTTAGTGTCAAGATAATAGAAGGATTGACTCTTGCTTAAGCAAAAAAAGAAATTGATATGTAATATTTAAAAAATATTAATAGCAAAAAAAATAGTTCCATATAGATCATAAATCAAATATTTTGATATGTATGTTAAGTAAAATATTTTTAACATAAAATTATATGTACAAAGATAAAGAGCTAGAGAGTTCTTCCCAATATGGAGTTGATATGTAAAAATGATTCAATTTGTGTATATTTGTGTGTGTATATAGATAGAGAGGGATAATGTGCGTGTGTATATATAGAGAATATATCTTCTCCTAAATATGATTAAGTGTGCGACTAACATGTGGAGACTATGAATCGTAAATAAAATATTTCAATGTCAACTATGTACATATAGTATAAAATGAGTGAAAATAAAAAAATTCTTATAGCTAAATATTTTATTAGTGTTTTTATCAAACTAACATAGATCCATCCTAATACCACATCAATTAAAAGAGAAATCGAATGTCTCAAATTGAATCTCTAGTTGTAAACCTTTCAGCGAATTTTATACTCAAGAAGAAGTTTGCATCTTGAGAAATTTTATCCTCTCATCCTTTAATAGATTCCAAGTTAAAATAAATCCATGATAGAGTATAAAAACGACTCTCTTTCTTGTCTTATTCAATATTTATAGAAACCTGTCTTAGCAATGGTGAGGAAAATTTTGATAATGTAATAAGTAATGTTTGTTTGTTTTTAATATTAAACTTTATATAAAGTAAAATTTAATTAGGTTTATCAAATTCTTTTTTTGGGAACTTGTAGATACATTTTATAATCCAAAAAATAAAGAAGATGTTTATAATTTAATTTGCATTTAAATGGTCCACATGGGGTAGCTCAAGTGACAAGGGCCATGGAAATGAAGTCTCACCGAACCGGAAGTATTGGGTTCAAATCTTGGGCTACCCCTCCCCCGTAGAGGGGTACATAATGGACATGTAAATCAGAGAGTCCCGCCCCAGCTTACAATTTTTTTTTTTTACATTTAAATGGTTTTTTTTGGGGATAATTTAATATATTTATTAATCAATTTGAATTGATGTTACAAATATGAGAAAATATTTTTTATAATTTAATTTGGCATGGAGTTATTTACAAATTTTAGAGGTAATTTATCCATTAAAATAATAAGATCATTAATTTAAAATTATAATTTGAGTAATATTAATGATGATGATAAAATATCAAAAGCCCAAATTCTATTAAATTATTTGTTATTTTTAATAATAATTTTAAAAAAGTTTGATCTTCCAATTATGGGTAATTATTCATTTTTATTTTAGTTTTTAAATTACTTTTCATATACTAATCAAATAAAAAATAAAAATATAAAATTTTAAAATACAATTAGGTGCATTATTTTTCAATAATTCATAAGTAAATGCTATTTTGATTCAATATGTGTTGATTCGATATTTTTAAAATATTAATTGATTTTTAAAATGTTTAAAATACCTCTCTCAATTAGGGTGCATGCAAGAGGATCGTCTCACCTGGACCCAAGCCATGAATGATCTTATGGTTATTAATGTGGGAGGACGGCTGTGGTAGGTGTGCGGCGTGTATGACAGATATGAGGTGATGAGAGGATGCGTCGGAGAGAGAAAGTTGGGCAAGAAGATGTGCCGACAATTAAACATCCAGGTGGTGGAGGATATCACCAATTCTTTGCATGCAATTTGGTTGTGGTGTATTTCGGTTCTAGGAGCTGAGGATCATTGGTCGAGCTCATTTCCTGTGGCAAGTTTAGAACACATGCCTCAGTTGCAGAAGGGTCTCGACGTAGGCTTCATGACAATGGTTCTAGGGTATGTGTTGTCTCTTCCCTTTAAACCTTGCCAGAGACATACCAAAAATGTGACAGTAATTCATAAGATTTTACTTCCCTCCTATGAATGGGTGACTATGAGATTCGGTATGGTCTGTTCATTAGATGGGATTGTGGTTGAATTTGCTGTTTCTAAACTGGTTTTGGTCCTGTATGGTATTTTATTGCTACACATGGGAATGTATGGCATAATATGGACCTTTTGTCTTTGGGGGAAGGGTATCCATCATGGTCAGCATGACTTTTTATATTTTTGGTCAAATTGGTTTATAATTAGGACTTGTAGGATGTTGGTTTTGGTTCATTGTTACTCTGAATTTCGATGTGGTAAATGGCTTGGGGAGCAGGTTGGCAATCCCTTCCTCGGAAGGGGATCGACCCATCATGGTTTGTATTTTCTCAATGTGGTGCTAGAGCACGGGGTTGTAACAAATGGAGAAGAGTACCAATGGCAGGGGGATGCCCAATTTCGCTATATTTTTATCAGAAATGAACCTAATTTTATATTTCTCCTCTTTCGGTTCTTTTTTAATGTACTAGGTGTTAGTAGGTTGAAATCTCACTCAGTCTATGAGCCATGAGATTCTGGTCAATTAGCGGTTTCGCTCAAAGATTGTTTTTTTGTTCAATGGGAGTTGAAAAATATGGTTGGACCAACCGTAGTGAAAAAATAAAATGATATAGGAGGGTGCAAGCGTTGCCAAAATGCAGCACCTCAGGAGGGAAGAGGAACTTCCTCCTCGCAACTGCCAAGGTGGACTGACCGAAAATCACAAGCTCGACATATCAGTTTTGTGGCTCAAGATTATGTTACAAGAACCCCTACCCAGGTGAGACAGATGATTGTAGGTTGGGAGGCGAATGTCAACCAATGCGCCAAGCAAAAGATATACGAGGAATAATGAAGGTTGTTGGTTCCAGATTCCATAAATACCTAGGACAATCTTACACAGTATAAACAAACAATTCATCTCTACTGGATGATGAAGAATATAGTGGCTAGGGAAATTATGAACACAACATGTTTCATTAAAACTGATCCGAGATTTTAGGAAATCCGAAAGGAATTCCAACTTGTCTAATTCCAAATCTCGCAAAAAAATGTTTGGTTGGGTCGTATTGAACGACACATCAGGGGCTCGCCTCAATTATAGATTTCAAGTTCAAGTGCAAAGGATCCAGCTCTAGTGGAGTTGTTGGGGGACTCACTCTAGATGCTTCTTTTTTTGTGGTTGTTAAATTTTGATGTTGTATATGTCTTTAAGTAGTACTACTATTAGTAGGTTAAGAGTGAATTGGTTTTTAGATATTCAGGCCTATAAGGTTAAGTTTGACAGACTTAAGAACTTCAAATATTGGATGGCGTATAACGCGTTGCAATGGACAAAAGACATGGCTTCCCGATGGGCAGGTTGAGGCCACGAAATGTCTATTATGGTTGTAATATGTTTTTTATGGATGAATGAAAGGTCCTACTAAACTTCAAGAAAAAGGTTTAAAATACTTAAATGAAAAATTCTTACATAGGTTGGATTCGAGTTGATTTCTTTGTTGTCTATATTGTTGACATCTAAAAACCTAGAAAAGACGATCACTAAAATGTAATGCTTTGGAAATATATGATGCACCCAAGATTTTAAAAAGTTCATAAACTATTATAATATTAAACTTCAGAAAATTAAAGATTTTATAGACATCAATCACATCTTAGATCAAATAGTTATTTTTAAGAGTAGGAGAAAAGCAAGGCACCTTCTGTACTCAACTCATTATGAGTAATAATATCCTTATTTATTATAATACATTGTCTATTCAATATAATCTAAAACTTTAGAAGAGATGACATGTGTAATATTGATAGTTAAAAATCAAAATGCTAATATTTTATATAATTTTAATTTAAATATATATATATATATATATATATATTACTTTTGGAAAATTTATTATCCATCTAACATCTTAATTTTTATGAATTTTAAAAATTATATTTCAAAATTTTAATCTTATTTATAATTAATAAATTTACAAAAAATGAATTTACATTTGTATAAGAAGTATCAATTATATAACCAAGTATATTGAATGGAATAACTTTAAATAAAAAAAGATTGCATTTTTTTATCAAATATTTGATGGCTTTTTAAATTAGTAATTGACTTTCTTTTAAAATAATGTTTTTTTTTTTTAGGACATAGAAAAACTTACCCAGTCTTTTTGTTAGCTTTTCAATATGCTTAATGCTGGAAAGGCACCTCCTCTCCCCTAAAATGAAATATATAAAGTAATAACTATATGATTGTAGTGATTGTGATATAAAACCATAATTCAAAGAAAATTTAAAAGCTAGGTGATTATATAATTCTTGGAAGCAATATGATAAAGAGAAACATACCCACTCGTAATCATAAAAATAGCAACATACATCAATATCCTCCAATTACTTAATTTTTGGAATCAATATGATAAGGAGAAACCAATCCACTTGCAACCATAAAAGTAGCAACAAGCATCAACATCCTCTGGCATGAGGCTTTCAATAACCTCCTCACGCATGAACATGACAAGTATATTTCTTGTAGTTGACCTCAACAAAATTCCTAGTAAAACACTTAGTGAGATTGTCATAAGTTGAATTCAAATATAATAATAAATGTTGATTTTGAATGACATGATTGGTCAAATTTCTTGGAAAAAAATACAAAGTTCGCATTGGTTAATGTAAAACCTCCCAAAAATATCATAAAACTTTAATTTTACAAAACAACATTTTTTAACAATCAATGTGTGGTTAATGGCCAACTTTTTCATGTCATCATCAATAGTGGAAGTTAGAAGACATGAAAATCAACAGTCCAAAATCTCTTTTTTGGACACTTTCAAGCATTTACAACTATAGTCCCTTCATTGGTATGGACAAAGAAAGGGTGTTTGAGTCACTTAAAAGTGTAACATGTGGCATCAAACCAATGAATGATGATGTTACTTGTGATGTAGCACCTTCTTACATTATATTCAGGGACACTACATTTATGTTCAAGTTATTAGTTGTAAGGGAGGAAAGATCCCTAGCTAAGAATTTCACATAGTAAAGGATGTGATCATAAATATTCTTTTTATAAGTATCACTATGAGAGAAGTAATGAAATTGCTAGGAATTTGATTCACTCAAAGTAAGAGAAGGAAAAGGAAGTAAAAAGACTAATCTAATTAATCATCATAATAAAAACTCGTGAAAGTAATATGTGATTGGTTTGAAATGGGATTCCTACCTTGGGCATGGAACATACATACAATTGGAAAGAACAATGATCAAAGCCAATGTGTGGCCACTAATGGGAAATTGTTAACATGATGATCCTTCCATGCAGGATGGACTATTGATATCATTTGAAACAACAATTTATAGCTTCTAATTGAGTTGTACCAACTACCCATGAAATTGCCCCAAGGTTTAATGGTGATAGTGAAATGCAATTTGAATTATACTAAGTTGTCTTTAAATAATTATAACATCTCATCATTATGACATACGTAGAGTTTATGCTACACTTAAATTCTATTCATCTCATAAGAAGTTGTCTCTAAACCATTATAACATGGAATCATTATGACCATTATAACATGGAATCATTATGACACAAGTAGAGTTTGTGCTACACTTAAATTTTATTAATTTCATTCTTCTTTAAACATTTTTTGAGTTGGCTTTCATATGTATGGATTAATTACTTAAAATTGTAACCTACCACTATTGTCACATGGTTTAGTGTCGTCATCTCTAATTATTCCACCTTGTAATATAAATGGATGCAATATTCTTCATTATTGACATGCTTTCAATACCTTAACCTGTTATTAGTCAAATAAATGGATTACAACTTTCCAGATTATGTGTGTTTAATCACAAGAGACTATAAAAATTCATTATTATTGAATCATGTTAGCCAAAATTATTTTTGGAAAAAAAAATAAACTATCTATAATGTGATTTGATTATCCATTTTTTTGAAAATTAAAAACACTTAGCTATAAAAACATCTGATTTATAGAGGAAAAAAAAAAAACACAAAAAAAACATTACCTAATATAATATACATTTAATATAAATATATAATGCCTAATATATATAATATTTATATACATATATCCATCCCTTATTTATTATATATAATATAATTATTTATATATAATATTATACCGTGCATTGTAAGCCTGTGAGACCTATAGCCACCCGTTAGTTTATATTATATTATATATATATATATTATATATAATATATATATATATATATATAAAATATACCGTGAATTGTAAGCCTGTGAAGACCATATAAGCCCACCAGTGTTGGCCAACACAAAACTTAATCAATGTACAAGATTGGAGACAAAACTCCACTTTCTTGCCAGCTACAAGAAGGGATAGGGTGAACCTACGATGTATGAAAAAGTTGGTGCAAGATGTATGAATTTTACGCATCAAGAAGCTGGCGCAAGCTTGTTCTTTAGAAGCAGGTGCAAGGTTGCAATCTCAATAAAAGAGTAATGGTGTATAGCATGAAGTGCCATTCTTTCATTGCCAGTGGTATAAGGCTTCAAGGACAGTTGGTCAGGGTCTCAGCCCTCTTGGGGAAAACGGGTTGCAATTCAAAACGTCAAAAATTGTGACCAAGTTGCACATTGAATTACGAAATAAAATGAAGATAAATATATGATTCAATTATAAAACCTCCACAAGATCCGTAATTTTGAATTCCTAAATATCAAATATAAATATTAATAATCATGGATTGCTAACGTACATATAAAAAGTCATGGATCACTAACATCTCTCATTCATCCATATCTATAGTCATGAATTACTACTATCCTTATTTATTAATTGATAGATTACAACGCACCTAATATTATTTAATTTACGTATAACATTATGAATTAATGCCTTGTGAATGAATCAATAATGGTTTAACCCAGCACATTGTAATGACACAATTTTTAATATATGACATTCTAATGGGGCATGGTGTAAATTAAATAGCAGTGCTATTCGGAATTCCCTTGCCAGTGAGTCCTCCTTGGTGAGTCAGATCTGAGGTGTTTGGATAAAGCAAAGTATAGGGAACCTTGGCCGGACCAGACCTGTTCTTCAATATTTCTGCATTCTGGTTTCTTTCTCCTATATTCTTCTCGATCTCCTTCAACTTTGTTCCAAAACGTTCAAAAGCCTCTATCACACGTTCATCATCACTCCAAATATACCTCGTCTGTTGAATTCTTCGATAGGATTTCTATCGGGGCTATACCAAGGGTGGTTTGTAACTGGTTACTTAGAGTTCTAAGGATAGCCAAGTCCGGATTCTCCACCAGCTCTGAGAACTCCTGGGACCCTTCTTCAGGGATCAACCTTCTGCTCATGGTGGGCCGATCAGGCATGTATCTGGCGTAAGGGTATTGCCCGTAATTAACCGCAGCGTGAAGAGCCGAGGCCACCCATATGATTGTTGTTATTGCTCTTTCAACTTCTTCCACGCTCTCCATGCTGTACCACCATGTCTCATCCTTCTTGTCTCCGTGACCAACATTTCTGATTTCGGTCCACCATGCTTGAAGCTGTGTATCAGATTTCACTGCATCATCACTTTGGTAGTACAAGGACAGGTACTCCTTAACCCATGAAACTATTGCGAGCCATATCTCCAATCCATCCACAGCATAAGGGTAGTCTTCGATCATCAGCTTCAGCCCGTAGGGCGTTGATGAGTCCACCACTGCCATACCCCTGTCAAGTTGTAGCTATATATATGTATATATATATCAAAATCCAAATGGATGACACAGATCGACATTAGATTTTAGGCAGTATTGATTATTATTACCTCTTAAGGAGATCTGCAAGCAACCCTTGTTCGTCAAACCTCCGGTCCTTGTACGCTACCGCAGACATCTCCATGCTATACTTTCCAGGAAATACTGTTGTTTCAAGAATGCCTCCATCATTTATAAGAATTTGGCGAGCCAGAGCATTGATGTTGATGGTGTCCCAGAAATGGGGGCTCAGTAGCTTATACACGGGATGCATCACACTGAGCTGTCTGTTGGTGGCGATGATAAATGGCTCTGTCACTGCGTGAGTCTTGAGCCTGAAAAAATCCCACCATCACTCAGTTGGGACCCTATATTATATAATGATATTGTAAATACTAAACAGATTCGTGTATATTCCCATATTCTGCATGATTTTACCAGTGACTGATAACCTGATGGCAGCCAGAACCATTAACGGCTACGCAGCTCCTTGTGCGCCTTCCTCTGCCGGGGTAAGAACGTCCTGAACACTTTCGCAGCGTTGATCTGAAGGGGGTAGGCTCAGCTCGATTGCGACTGGTCTTAATGTGCCATCCTTATTAAGGAAGAGAATTGTGCGAGAGGCATATATATTGGTGGTAGGCAGAGCGTTTATTCGGTTCACATAAGGCATGAAGACATCGTGGTAAGGCATGAAGACATCGTGGTGGTCCAGAATGAACAACCTGTTGTACTCCATACTCTGAACATACATATCATATAAATTTATAAATGCATATTTTTGAAAGGGATTCAAAATCTTGAATATAAGATTTTTAATAGTTTAAAATAGATACCTACCCTATTATTTTTTTAAGGAAGACATATTATATTAATGTTTTGTAAAATCAATCATGGTCAATTATAGTATGATGTTGCATTGTGACAAATATTGTTTTAATAAGAAAACCAATCATAGTTCAATGTCATATTGTGACAAAGATTGTCTAGATCTGAAAATTAATCATGCTTAACCATGGTCAGTGTCTCAATATGAAAATCATGCATGGTCAACCATGTTTTTTTAGGGTTTATAATATTTATCTTGGGTTTATATACCTTGGGTTTATAATATCATCCCTTGAGTTTAATATTATTTTCTTGGGTTTTTGTATTAATACCTTGGGTTTATTGATCACTTGGGTTTACAATATCAATCATTGTCAACCATAGTCCAACGTTGCATTGTGACAAACATTGTCTCAATATGAAAACTAACCATGGCGAACCATGGTTCAACTTCGCATTGTGACAAATATTGTTTCCATATGAAAATCAATCATCCTAAACGATAGTCCAATGTCACATTGCGACATTGATTGTATCAATATTAAAATCATCCATGGCCAACCATGTTTATTTTAGGGTTTATAATATTTATCTTGGGGTTTATATACCTTGGGTTTAATATTATTCCCTTGGGTTCATAATCCCTTGGGATTTTAGTATTAATCCCTTAGGTTTATATTATTGCATTGGGTTTATAATCCCTTGGCATTTTAATATTAAGTCCAAGGGATTGATATTATAAACCCAAGGGTTAATACTAAAAACACAAAGTATTATAAACCCAAGGGACTAATATTATAGAACTCGTAGATGACCATGATTTATATCAGACCTAAAATATTAATATTATAAACCTATGATAATATTTATATTCTAGGAATATAATCTTTAATTAATATACCAAGGGATTGATATTATTATCCCTTGGGTTTATAATATTAAATAACATTTACTATTAAATAATTATTTTTATAGAGGAGTTTTTGGTGAAAATCACATTTGTAATTTATTTATCGACGCGTTTCGAATCAACAAGTGTGGTTCAGGACGATGAACCACACTTCTTGGTTTGAAACGCGTCGACAAATAAATTATGATGTAATTTTCACTAAAAAAAATTCTATAAATTCGATATAAAATCACAAAAACTAAATTCAATAATTATTATATAAAAATATTAATTATTATTAATTATAATCATAATATAAATATTTTCGTTACAATAATTTTTATATTATTATATTTATATTATTATATATTTATCTTTAATAAATATAAATCAAATTTTCAACTATATCAACTACATTAATATTTTTAATAAATATTAATCTCGCTGTGTCACTTCATATACATATTCCCGTAAATAAAAAAACTATCATATTAATTTAGAATTATAGGATACTAGACCTATCATATTAATCTATAAATACAAAAGGATCACGAACTTGGAATATAAGATTTTTAATAATTTAATACACATCTTTCCATTGATAAGAGATGTGCTTTGTTAATTGAAGTTTGACTTAAATAATTCTTATATCGAGGGCTTTTGCTCGAGAAATATTTTTTTTAATTGAAGTTTCACCTAAATAATTTTTTCAATAATTTTTATTTATTATTATTTATTTACAAATTTAATTTTTTTTATTATTATTTATTCATAATTTATGTTTTGTTAGAGTAAATTTTAATGGATATTTGTTATTGAATTAATTGAAGTTTGAATTTAAATAATTTTTATTTTTTTATTATTTATTATTAAGAATTTAATTTTTATTAGATTATAATAAAAATTAATTTATTTTGATTATGGGTTATCGATTTATAGGTCTTATTGGAAATTATGATATAAGAAAATATCGTTGAAGAAGGTTAACTCTTAAATTCTATTGAAGTGTGTATTTTATTTTCTTTTAGTTATGAATTTGTGATGTCTTAGAAGCACACATTTTTAATCATTACGGTTACATAATTGTATAAAGAATTTTATTTATAAGAAGTGACCATGAAAGGAAAACAAATATATGAAAATTGTTACATTTTGTTGTATTTGGTCCACTTAAAGAAACTTTATATTTATAAGCCTTATTTTGTAATATTCATAGATGATGCAATTAGGAAAATTTGGGCCCGCCTCATGAAAAGAAAATGTGAGGTGTTTGAGATATTTTTTAAAATTCATGTTGTTCATGATAGCGAGACTAATACACTACTGAATTGTTTAAGAAAAAATAATGGTGGATAACATTGAGAGTAACATATTTCTAAATTGTTAGGTGGAAGGCTGCAAACCCCATGAAGAGGAAGGGACCCACAAGAAAGTTCGACAGGAGGAGAAAGGAGAAGACAGAGGTCAGGGATCTCAGAATAGAGCTAAGATGGGGCCCTGTAAACCCAAGTCCAACAATAAACCGCGGGTAATCCTAAATGATCCAGCTCTACAAGAGCACATGGATCATATGACAAACTATGCGATAATATGCAAGTTTATGGGAATCTGGCTGACGGAAAAAGCTTTGTACACTTGGATAAAATACACCTGGAAACCAAAAGGAGAGTTAAATATACATCTTGGATCTAAAGGTTTTTTTTACTGTGGTATTCACGAACATGGAAGACAGGGACAAAATTTTTGAAGGAGGGCCATAGTTCTATACGGCTACTGGTCTCTATATGGAACCTTGGACAATGAACTTTTTTCTGGAGAGAGAAACATTCACATCAATCCTGGTATGGATTAGACTATACTCCTTACCCTTAGATTATTGGATGCCAAAATCTTTAAAAGCTATAGGTAACAAATTAGGTCATTTTTTAAAGATTTCGGAGGCAACTCTCCGAGGAAAGTATACCTCCTTTGCCCGCATATGTGTTGAGATAGACTTATCAAGAGCACTCCTAGATGAAGTCATCCTAGAAGTCTATGACGATGAATGGGTTCAGGCAGTTGACTATGAACACATACCATTCAGATGTCACAAATGTCATGAACATGGACACCTATTCAGAGACTTCCCTCTTAATAAAAGGGAAGAACACCATAAAACCAACAAAGGGAAAGACCTCATAGGTTTTATTAAAGTGGGAGGAAAAGGGAAAGGAGGGGGAAAGAAGACCCAAAAGAACCCTAGTGCAAGCAAGGCAAGAAGTCACAATAGTTTTGAGATCTTAGAAGAAGCAGAAGAAGAGGAGGGAACTTAAATGAAACCAGAGGACCAGGAAAAAAGGGGGAAAGGAAAAGAGACTAGCATGGAGATCATTTAGGAAGAGAATGAACACAAAATAGACCCATTGAGCACCATGGAAACAGAAAGGGACCATGATATGACCCAAAGTGAAAGTGGTACAAAGGACCAAGACTTACAGGAGATCCTTGAGAGAGAGAATCTTGAACTAGAAAAGTTTCTAGAACAAGGAGGCAACAAAGGAATTAACTCTCTACCACAGGAGGAAGTTGATAGGGTGCAATAGCTATTCCTTAACAGGTCACATCAAAAACCCTAGGATTTAAAAGAGGACATGACAATCAAGAAAATAGAGGGGTTACCTCAATGGGATTAACAATAGGAAAATCGACTAAAAACCCAAGCAAGAAAAGTAGAAGAAAGAGACAGAAAGAATTGCTACTAGAATGTGGAAAACTCATGATTGACTCAGGCAGGATGAAAGATATCTCCAATTACTCCTTCACAAACCCCACTCAATGAAGCTCACAACTTGGAACATTAAAGGACTGGGGAGCAGAAGGAAACAAAGAAATCTAAGTAATAGAATCAAAGAGGAAAAACTGGACATAATGTTCATACAAGAAACAAAATGCTCTATAGAGAAGATCAGAGAAAAGCATAGCAAATGGTTAAATAAATATGAGTATCTTGAGGTCAAAGCAACTCAATTAGCTGGAGGTATTCTCACTTTATGGAATCCTCATAAATTTGGTATTCTTGATGCAGAGGCATCGAGGCACCACCTTTCTTTGATTATGCAACCTATGGGTGATAGGCAGTGTTATATGATCACCAATGTCTATGGCCCTCAACCACGGGAAGATAAATTCAAGCTCCTCACCTCTCTGGAGGAAATTGAAAAAAGACATCCATCATTACCTTGGATTCTGGGGCAAGATTTTAATATGATCAGATCCCTAACAGAAAAAAAGGGGGAACCAGAATACTTGGTAGAGATTCAGTTGCCTTCCAGAACTTCCCAACCAATATGAAACTAGTGGATATGGACACAAGCAATGGCATTTTCACTTGGAATAATAAAAGAGGGGGTTCCACCCAAGTAGCCTCAAGATTAGATAGATTCATAATCTCAGAAGAACTTATGCTCACTAAACGAAGCTTGGCAGTGCTCATCCTACCTTTTGGAGGTTCGGACCACTGGCCCATCCAACTGGAAGCTTCCTTAACTGGCAAACCAAGAAATAGACCCTTCAGGTTTGAGAATGTCTGGCTCACTCACTCTGATTTCCTCACAAACATTGAGAAATGGTGGAAAGAAGAGCTTCACTTTCAAGGCACGAAGATGTTCCTTCTACATCTTAGGCTCAAGCACATCAAAGGAAGACTCAAAGAATGGAATAAAGATGAGTTTGTAAACTTCTTCAAAGCTAAAGGAGAAGTGGGAAAGAAATTACAGGAAATAAACCAAATTCTCATCACAGAAGGCTTTACAGAGGAAAGAAGAAAGCTAGCAAACTCGCTTCAGCATGAAAGGACAACAGATGTCTACAAGAGGAAATATTCTGGAGATAGAAATCTAGAGTATAATGGATTAAGGAAGGGGAGAGAAACACCAAATTCTTTCACAAATCCACCATCGCACACAGAAATAAAATAGGATTTTGAAACTCATAGATCCTCTAGGAATAGAAAAAAATACTCATGAGGAAATAGAAGATGTACTAGTCCAGCGTTTTCAGAGCATTGTTGAGGAAACCATAGCAGACAGATCCCAATTCACGAGAATATTTACTTAGAATATTTCTAAACTGGTTACTAGGGAAGACAATTATAATCTTAACAGGTCAGTAATGGAGGAAGAGGTTGAGGAAGTTATCAAAGAGATGCATAATGGGAAAGCTCTAGGCCCAGATGGTTTCAATGTGGACTTCTTAAAAACATGTTGGCAGATAGTCAAACAAGATATTCTGGAGGTAGTGGAGGACTCGAGACACTCTAAATCAGTTTTGAGGGCGCTCAATGAATCCTTCATTGCCTTAATCCCAAACAAGAAAAAGCCACATCTCCTGACAGGTTTAGACCCATAGCAGTATGCAATGTGGTGTACAAAATAATTTCTAAAGTCATTGCCAACAAACTTAAGCCCCTCCTCCCAACTCTGGTGTTAGAGGAGCAAACGGGTTATGTGGAAGGGAGACAAATTCTCAATAATATAATTCAAGCTCATAAAGTGGTACATTCCCTCAAAATCAACAAGCAGGAAAGGATGATAATTCAGATGGACATAGCGAAAGCTTATGATAAACTAAGTTGGGCTTACTTAAGAGATGGTCTAAAAGCATATGGCTTGGACCATAATTGGATAAGGTGGGTCATGGATCTCGTCACCACTGCCAGTTGTTCAATTCTTCTCAATGGCTCTCCTTCCAAAACCTTCAAGCGTATAAGAGGTTTCAGACAAGGTGATCCTCTTTCCCCATTCCTCTTCATTCTCATGATGGAAGGGTTAGGCAGAGCGATCATGGCTACCAAGGAGGAAGGAAGAATATAGGGACTGAAACTCACTCGAGATGGAGACACTGTGACACACCAACAATTTGTGGATGATACTATGCTGCAGGGCATCTCTACAGTCAAGGAAGCCAAAGCTTTCAAGCAAATTTTGTATGAGTTTGCAATTGTAGTTGGTACTAAGGCAAGCCTCTCAAAATCAAAGATCTTCTTTTTCAATACTGATATTTCTATCCAGAGAAACCTCTCCAGAATTTTAGGCTTTCAAAGAGATTCACTGCCCTCAAAGTATCTGGGAGTTCCCTCACCGACAAACCGCTGAACAAGGACATCTGGGAGTCTGTAATAAACAAATTGAAAGACAAGATCATCAAGTGGAAAATTGGATTAAATAGGGTAAGTGACTATTGGGATCAGACAAGGAACAATGGAAAATGGAGAATTTGGAAACTTCCAGATTACAATGAGCTGACAACGCTGCAAACTCAAGCTAAAGCCCTAGAAGCTATTTTGGAAAAAAGGAAAATCTTGACCTCAACCTCAGGTGACCAATTAAGATGGGGAAGAAATAATGAGGGTGACTTCAAGTTCAAAGAAGCAAAAAGAATAGTTACAGGCATTAACTTTCTAAACATTGATAAGACATGGAAAGACCTTTGGAATAACCCACATTGGATGAAGATTAAATTGTTCAGGTGGCTAGTTCAACAAGACAAGATTCTAACGTCGGAGAATCTCAGAAAGAGAGGTTTTTCTGGCCCCTCAAGATGTCACCTATGCGGCGAGCAAGAAGAAACCACAAATCATCTTCTCAACCTCTGCACCTTTACCTCAACACTATGGAAATGGGTTGAAAATGTCTTCAAGCAGACATACAGGAATGAAAATAATATCATTGTTACACTGAAAAATTAGTGAAGAGATTTCTCAGACAATGAGACAATAAACACAGCCTGGACTTTGACTCCAGGATTCTTGATCTGGAATGTATGAAAAGAGCGCAAAAATAGGATTTTCAGAGACAAAAATGGACCAGTGAGTAGCATCATAATGATAATCCTTAAACAACTAAAGGAGATTATCAACACTCTTAGGGGATTTTCCATAGGAAAGCATACAAGATATAGAAAGGCATGCATTCTGGAAAGGTTGGAGTTTCAGACACATATCCCTTAGAGTCCACATCTTACCATAAAGCATACTTCAGAGGGAAAGGCTTTCTGGCAACCCCCTTCACAGGGCTTTTTAAAATTCAACATAGATGGAGCCTCTAAAGGTACTCCAGGAAACGCTAGTTATGGTGGAGTCATGAGAGATGAGGAGGGCAACATAAAAGTAATCTTTCACAGTCATCTGGAAAAGGCTACCAACAATATGGTTGAACTCATGGCTATGGACCAATGCTTGGAAATACTGATAGAGCATTACACACATAATGTTATCTTCGAGACTGACTTGGAATTAGTCATCAATTTGATCAAGTAAATAGGCTTAGGATCAACACCAGGGAAAATCTAAAGCCACTGGAGGCTTCTACAGGTCTATAATAGAATTCAATCACACCTAAGAATTCTAAGAACTCTCAGGTGCATGTACGCAGGGAAGCCAATAGAGTTGCGGACTGGCTAGCCAATGAAGGGGTCAGATGCACACAAACTAACATGTGTTGTAGGTGGGAGGAGGTAGCAGATAGCAAAATGCGAGAAGTTTGTTCATCTCGAGCCCTCACAGACAGGGAACAATACCAAAACAGACAGGTCCACGGAATATCAAGATTCGTCAATGAAGATTAGGAGTATATTAGAAGGATACATAGAGTATGGGAACTTAAGTGTTAGGACCTGCAGTTCGTGCGACGGGAAGGGCAACTCCACCATGCGAAGTGCATGTGAAACATGAAACGAAATGAACCTTGGGCAAGTTTATAAGGTGTTGGGTGAGTTGAGGGGGCGGTCCCATGAGTTGGGCGGGCCGACCATCCTCCGGGCGAGACAACACATTATGAACGAGTCGGCCGGGCGTTTGGTGTGGGTCGGCCGGGTGACACAACCCGCCACTCGCCCGTATATATTGGAGGGCGTTTGGAGGCAAACGACCATCAATCATTCGATCAACAAGTTCGAACAAGGAGTTCTGAAGTGCGTGGATGAGCCCGCATGACGGGCGGAACTCGGGTGTAAACTCGTTCTGAAAAATCGTTCGGACAGTCATTCAAGCAGGTCGTTCAGGCAGGTCGTCCAGACAGTCGTGTAGGCAGATCGTTCAAAAAAATCATTCGGACAGTCATTCAGGCAAGTCGTTTAGGCAGGTCGTTCGGGCAGTCGTTCATGCAGGTCGTTCAGGTAGGTCGTTCGGACAATCGTTCAGGAAGGTCGTTCGGACAATCGTTCAGGCAGGTCGTTCAGGAAGGTCATTCGGACAGTCGTTCAGGTAGGTTGTTCGAGAGGTCATTCAGACAGGACTCGGGCGAGGTCGTTCGGGCGAACCGGGTGAATTCGTGTGGTGACCCAGGTGAAGTCATGTGGCGACTTGGGCGAAGTTGAACAGGTGAACGGGTGGACGTGAGGACGAGTGGCCGGGAGAGGGCACGTCGTGCACGACGAAACAGTGAAGTGTTGAGATTGTGAATGGAGGTGTGTCTCGGGCAGAGGCGCCCGTGTGTGGCGACTTGGAGGCGCGCCCAATTTGGGCAAACAACACGATCGTGCAATGAGGTGAATGAAGGGTTGGTGAGTCATGCGGCGACCGTGCGGAGGTGCTGACAAGCTGGGCAACCGAGTTTGCCGAAGTTGCGAAAAAATGGCTAAGTGTAAATTTGGGGTTTCCCAAGATTTAACTTGTGCTTTGTAAAAGTGAAGATTGTATAATATATTGATATTGGGTAGACTCATATTGCAGGGAGTTGCCCCTCCCTTTATACTGTTGTGCATTTCTCTTGTATAATGCTATTGATAATGAATGTGTATGGGTGTTCATTGGTATAAAGGCACATTAATAATACTTGGTAATGAAAATAAAACTAAGTATGGAATGTTAAGGCGTAGTCTACAATCGTAAGTATTGGTGAAAAGAAAACGGTTGGTAGTGCCGCACCTCGCCTGGCACGGTTGGAAGACTACCGTAGGCTTGGGGGCGTGATAGTTGGTATCAAAGCCAGTGAAGCTTGCATATGAACTGCTGATCCCACTACACTATCGTGAATTGGTATCAGAGCTCGGTTGGAGTTGGTTGGAGCAGTTTGCTCGTGACGAAGTGATAGTGGAAGTAGGTACTTGCAGATGAAGGAAGTTGATTTCACATACAAGTGGAACAAGGGCCGGTTCATGGTTGCAGGGAACTTGGTTGGAACCGGAGGTCGTAGAGTTAGGTAGGCGGTACTACGTGTTGTTTCACATGATTTGGGAATTTTCCAGGGGTTGGCAAGTGGGACTGTGTGTGGGCAGGTGTACACGGTTTGGGCGTCTGTGGACCAAACGAAGTACGAACCAGGGAAGATGTGTGACAAGGCATGGCAAGTTTGGAAGAATGCGAAGGGAATATCTGCTTACCTTATACAGGTTGAAGCGGATGAAAGAGGAGAATCCCCAGATTCGAGAGAAGCTTGCAGTCTTGGAAAAGAATGTTGAAGACGAGCTTCTTCAACTTGGATGGACAATGGAGCAAGATGAAGTTGTATATTGTATTGACAAGGAAGAGAAAGCCGTGACATTTAAAGATGTTGCAGATGTGACAATGATGGAGGATGAACTTGAGATTGATCAAGTTGGACCAAGATCGTGAAGTTTGCAGACATGGATGGATTAGGATACTCATATGGAGGAACCTCATGATGATGATGATGCGAGCATCTTACCATGGATGACTATGATGAGACCTTGTATGGAGGAGCAAGGATTGTTGATTGTTGCAGGACTTGTTGGGGTTGTTTGTGACCTTATGGTGGAAGGTACAAAGGCCCGTGACAAGGGAGGAACATGATGATCGTTGCGGATGAATGGGTCATGCTTTAGTCACATTGGCTAAGTGCCCGGGACTCATGGACAGATTGGAGGGCACACTCTTGGGTGGACTTCTCATGGCCGAGACCAAGAGCAAGTCTTGGTGGAACCTTCAATGGGAAGCTATGATGGAGAGACTCATATAATGATGATATGGTTGGGTGACCGAGTTCACTAGATCGAAGATTGCAGCTGGGATAGGGATGACCAATTGTTGTGATGGGTCTACTTGGTTGGACTACATAGGCAACTTAGTCATGGACATCATGTTGGAGACATGGAGCATGGCAGTCTTATGCAGGGACATGATGCAGGAGCACTTGTAGAGATGTCACTTATGGGCATCCAATGAGGAGTTCCAAGGCAGGGATGTTGTGCAGATGGATTTGTTGATGTGACATGGAGATGTTTTACTTATGAGCTGATGGAGAGGTTGTGCACTTATGTACAACAAGGCCATGGACTTGGATGGAGTTGTGAGCAGAGTATGGAGCATTTCTACTACATGGAGAGCTGAGGCATCTTGCAGAGACCTTTGGGACGAGACTTGTATGCTTGCTGAGATGTTGGTTGGGGATGGCTTATGGAGCTCATGATGACATGAGATTGTTGTGACCTTTGGGGACTTCATATATGGTGGACTTGGAGGATCTGATGCATTGAGGAGCTGAGGTCAAAGACTTTGATGCAAGATGGGGTGCATACTTTCAAGTACATGTATGGGAATGGCTTGAAAGAGTGACTTGATGTGAAGGATCGATATGAGACACTTTGGAGTGATGGAGTTACAACGATGATGATGCCTTGGTGGCAACACTTGGGCATGGGTTGAGCCGAGACTCAATCACTTTTGACACATGGGAGCTGATTGATCTATGACCATGGGCAGCACATGGATAGATGACACAGGTGTATACTTGTTTCTATGGCAGACTTGAGGGATGACACATTGCAAATATGATGAAGGTTGCTTCATGGACCTAGATGTGGCACAGTGAGAGTTGGAGTTTGATGAGATGATCTCTTCATATGGAGGGGATACACATATGTATGATGTTGGAATAGATGTGGCATATTTCATGCAGCACATTGACACCAAACATCCTGGACAGCATGTTGCAGATGAGATGAGGGCTACTTCATGGACCTGAGCATGGCTTACACTTATGGAGATGGATTCTTGATCGAGTTGATGATGTGACAGGATGTTCAGAGAAACAACTGATGGTGGCATGAGGATGTGCATTCTCATGGTTTAAGTGTGACAGTTGGATTAGCTACCCAACTAGTTCGAGTCATGAGGGGATCCAGTGTACAGAGATGTGTTAGCATTGTGTTGGAGTATCATGGCAGCAGTTCACATGAGGACAACACATGATGAGGTCGACACGAGATGTTACAGTGGGCATGTAACTTGAGATGGAGGGGCCAGCCTTCCACGATGGAGAGAAGCATGTGGAGATTGTAACAGCGTGATTGATGGTCATGGATTGAGATGATTCCCGATGTATGACATGCCAATGGGGTATGGTGATCTTGGTGACAGATGGTTGCCGAGACAAGACATGATGGAGACGGTGGTTCTACATATGTTGCAGAGATAGTTTGCAGTATGTGGAGGAGTTGACATCATGGATGATACAGTTGATCTTGGTGGATGACTACCAGGATGGTATGTTGTCGAGGACGACAACGACTTCAGGTGGAGGAGGATGTAACGACCTGCAGCTCTGGATTGAAGTGCGACGGTTGAAGTGCAAGCTCCTTAAAGGATGCGATGTGTTATGCGCATATGTGAGAGGGCGAGCGATGTTTATATGGCGTGAAGCATGGTGACAAACACATATGGAGGCCGACCTATGTATGAGAAGGAGCCGACATGCGTTTGGAGGAATATGCAATAGAGAAGAGGCTTTGGGCGAGTCAGTTGGGCAGCCAGACTACGCCCTGCACTTGGTATATATTATGTGAGCGTGGAGCTCATTCAAACAACAACTCATTCGCTCTTCACTCATGTAAAGGAGTAGGCGCAGGTCTATAGTGTGCAGTTCTAAGGAGAAGAAGGTGTAGGTGGAGATGTGCCCATTCTTGGGCAGGGCTGCACGAAGAAGACGTGTTTAACTCAGTTGTGGGTGAAGGGCGCGGGCAGGGTCGTCCGGCGGTTGGGTGAGGCATGCACGGGGTATGTGTGGCGCCCGGTTTGTGCGAAGGTGCGCCCAACAGTGGAAACGGAGGAGCGCCCGCTTTGTGTGAAGGTGCCCAACGGTGAAACAGAGGATCGCCCGGTTTGTGCAACAACTTGGCACGGGTTCTTGGGTGACTCGGGTGTGCGCCCACCCGTCGTGCAAGTGTGCACGGTGACTTGGTGAAGTGTTGAGATTGTGAATGGAGGTGTGTCTCAGGCAAAGGCGCCCGTGTGTGGCGACTTGGAGGCGCGCCCGAGTTGGGCAAACAACAGGATCGTGCGGCGACCATGCGGAGGTGCCGACGAGTTGGGCAACCGAGTTTGCCGAAGTTGTGAAAAATTGGCTAAGTGTAAATTTGGGGTTTCCCAAGATTTAACTTGTGCATTGTAAAAGTGAAGATTGTATAATATATTGATATCGGGCAGACTCATATTACAGGGAGTTTCCCCTCCCTTTATATTGTTGTGTATTTCTCTTGTATAATGTTGTTGATAATGAATGTGTATGGGTGTTCATTGGTATAAAGGCACACTAATAATACTTGGTAACGAAAATAAAACTAAGTATGGAATGTTAAGGCGTAGTCTACAATCGTAAGTATTGGTGAAAAGAAAATGGTTGGTAGTGCCGCACCTCGCCTAGCACGGTTGGAAGCCTACCGTAGGCTTGGGGGCATGACAGTTGGAGTTAAACACGTCTTCTTCAGCTCAGGTGGAGGTGCTGAGCAAGGTTGCTTGTGACGAAGTGACAGTGGAAGCAGGTACTTGCAGGTGAAGGAAGCTAGTTTCACATACAAGTGGAACAAGGGCGGTTCATGGTTGCAAGGAACTGGGTGAAGCTGGTGAAACAGGTTTAGCAAGGGTGAAGCTTAGTGCTTGGGCCAAGCTGAATGACAAGACATGGCAGGTTTAGAAGAATGCGAAGGGAAGCTCTTGCTTATCTTATATAGGTTGAAGCGGATGAAAGAGGAGAGGCCCCGAATTCGAGAGAAGCTTGTAGTCTTGGAAAAGAATGTTGAAGATGAACTTCTTCAACTTGGTTGGACAATGGAGCAAGATGAATTTGCAGATTGTACTGAGAAGGAAGAGGAAGCTATGATAGTGGAAGATGTTGCAGACATGACCATGATGGAGGATGAGCTTGAGATTGATCAAGTTGGACCAGGATCGTGCAGTTTGTAGACATGGGCAAATGAGGACACTCCCATGGAGGAACCTCATGATGAAGATGATGATGTAAGTACTATTGATACTTGTGTTTACTTGAGCATTTGGTAGATGGACCGTATGCAGGGAAGGGCAAAAGCAGTTTGTCGATGCTAGGGAGCATCTTACCATGGATGACTATGATGAGACCTTGTATGGAGAAGCAAGGATTGTTGACTGTTGCAGGACTTGTTGGGGTTATTTGTGACCTTATGGTAGAAGGTACAAAGGCCCGTGACAAGGGTGGAACTTGATGATCGTTGCGGAGGAATGGGTCATGCTTTAGCCACATGGCTAAGTGCCCGGCATGACTCATGGACAGATTGGAGGGCACACACTTGAGTTGCTTGGGTGGACTTATCATGGCCGAGACCAAGAACAAGTCTTGGTGGAACCTTTGGTGGAGGAGCTATGATGGAGAGACTCTTGTGATGATGATATGGTTGGGTGACCGAGTTCACTAGACCGAAGATTGCAGCTTGGGTGAGGATGACTGATTGTTGTGATGGGTCTACTTGGTTGGACTACATGACAACTTAGTCATGGACATCAGGTTGGAGACATGGAGCATGGCAGTCTTATGCAGGGACATTATGTGGGAGCACTTGTAGAGGTGTCACTTATGGGCATCCAATGAGGAGTGCCAAGACAAGGATGTTGTGCAGGTGGATTTGCTGATGTGACATGGAGATATTTTACTTATGAACTGATGGAGAGGTTGTGCACTCTTGTACAACAAGGCCATGGACTTGGATGGAGTTGTGAGCAAACTATGGGGCATTCTTATTACATGGAGAGCTGAGGCATCTTGCAGAGACCTTTGGGCCGAGACTTGTATGCTTGCTGAGATGTTAGTTGGGGATGGCTTATGGAGCTCATGATGACATGAGGTTGTTGTGACTTTTGGGGACTTCATATATGGTGGACTTAGAGGATCTGATGCATTGAGGAGCTGAGGTTAGAGACGTTGATGCAGGATGGGGTGCATACTTTCAAGTACATGCATGGGAATGGCTTGAGAGAGTGACTTGATGTGGGGATCGATATGAGATACTTTGGAGTGATGGAGTTACGACGATGATGATGCCTTGGTGGCAACACTTGGGCAAGGGTTGAGCCGAAACTTAACCACTTTTGACACATGGGCGTTGATTTATCTATGATCATGGGTAGCACATGGATAGATGAGACAGGTATATACTTGTTTCTATGACAGACTTGAGGGATGACACATTGCAGATATGATGGAGGTTGCTTCATGGGCCTGGATGTGGCACACTGAGAGTTGGAGGTTGATGATATGGTCTCTTCATATTGAGGAGGCACACATATGGGTGATGTTGGGATAGATGTGGCTGATTTTATGTGGCACATTGACACCAAACATCATGGATAACAAGTTACAGATGAGATGAGGACTACTTCATGGACCTGAGCATGGTTTACACTTGTATGGAGATGGATTCTTGATCGATTTGAGGATGTGACAGGATATTTTGAGAAACGACTGATGATGACATGAGGATGTTCACTCTCATGGTTTGAGCGTGATAGTTGGACTGATCACCCGACTAGTTCAGACATGGGGACGCGTAGTGTACAGAGATGTGTTAGCATTGTGTTGGAGTATCATGGCAGCAATTCACATGAGGACGACACATGATGAGGTCGACACGATGTTGCAGTGGGCATGTAACTTGAGATGGAGGGGCCAGCCTTCCACGATGGAGAGCAGCATGTGGAGATTGTGACATGGTGGTTGATGATCATGGATTGAGATGACTTTCGATGTATGACATACCGATGGATGTATACCTTGGTATGGTGATCTTGGTGACAGAGGGTTGCCGAGGTGAGACATGATGGAGACGGTGGTTTTGCATATGTTGCAGAGATGTTTGCAATATGTGGAGGAGTTGACATCATGGATGATCTTGGTGGATGGTTACCAGGATGGTATGTTGTCGAGGACGACAATGACTTCAGGTGGAGGAGGATGTAAGGCCCTGCGGTCCTTGGCACGACCGCCCGAAGTGCGACCGTGGGTGAGCGCGCGGTTGGGCGTGCGAGCTGCGGTGCGACAAATAAATGCGACGAAGTATGCGAGCTCCTTCGAACATGCGACGATATAATGCGATGATGGGAAGGAGGTTGACATGTTTGTAGGCGTGGTGACTTGCGTTACGACTTATGAAGGCCGACCACACTTGGAACGAAGGCCGACTTGAGATAAGGGGCTTCTTGCGATGAAGTGTGGGCGTTGGGTGGTTGGTTGGACAATCCACCACCCCACCTTGCGATGTGTATATATTGCTGCACGTTGGGAGGCATTTGCCACCAACACATTCGATCATCATACATCTTCGCACAAGGAAGAAGTGTGCAGTTCTAAGTGCGCAAAGACAAGAGAAGGCGCAGTTTCTCATGCGCCCACTCTTGGGCTAGTCGCACGGGGGAAGAGCGTTGCACTTGGTGTTGGACGAAGGTGTGGGCGAAGGTGCACCCGGTGGTCGGGTGAGGCGTGCATGGTGAACGTGTGGCGCCCGACTTGTGCGACGGCTTGGCGTGGGTGTCTTGGCAACTCGGGTGAGCGCCCGCCCATCGTGCAAGTGTGCACGAAGACTTGTTGGAGTGTTGGGTTGTGAACGGAGGTGTGTCTCGGTTGGAGGCGCCCGTGTGTGGCGACTTGGAGGTGCGCCCGAGTTGGCTAAATGACACGACAGTGCGATGAGGTGAACGAAGGATTGGTTAGTCGTGTGGCGACCGTATGGAGGTGCCGACGAGCTGGGCAACCGAGTTTGCCGAATTTGTATATTTGGCTATGTAAATTTGGGGTTTCCCAATATTTAACTTGTGCATTGTAAAAATGAAAGATTGTATAATATATTGATATCGCGCAGACTCATATTGCAGGGAGTTGCCCCTCCCTTTATACTGTTGTGCATTTCTCTTGTATAATGTTGTTGATAATGAATGTGTATGGGTGTTCATTGGTATAAAGGCACATTAATAATACTTGGTTGAGAATCACAAACTAAGTAGGAATAAGTGGTTAGGCGTAGTCCATGAACATAAGTATTGTTCAAAGGAAAGTGTTTGGTGGTGCCGCACCTCGCCTAGCACGGTTGGAAGACTACCGTAGGCTTGGGGGCGTGACAGTTGGTATCAGAGCCGTGAACAGGTTCAGGTGTTGAAGCATTGAAGCTAATACACAACTTGACAATTGGTATCAGAGCTGGTGAAGCTTGCGGACGAAGTGCTGATCCCACTGCACTATCGTGACAGTTGGTATCAGAGCAGGTTGATGACCGGGTTGATGACAGTGGAAGCAGGTACTTGCAGGCGAAGGAAGCTAGTTTCACATACAAGTGGAACAAGGGCCGGTTCATGGTTGCAGGGAACTTAGCGAAGCTGGTAAAGGTTGGAAGGTTGGAACCAGAGGTCGTAGAGTTGGGCAGGCGGTACTACGTGCTGTTTCACACGATTTGGGCATTTGCCAAGGGTGGCAAGTGGGACTGCGTGTGGGCAGGTATACACGGTTTGGGCGTCTGTGGACTAAACGAAGTGCGAACCGGGGAAGACGTGCGACAAGGCATCGCAAGTTTGGAAGAATGCGAAGGGAAGCTCTTGCTTACCTTATACAGGTTGAAGCAGATGAAAGAGGAGAATCCCCGGATTCGAGAGAAGCTTGCAGTCTTGGAAAAGAAAGTTGAAGACGAGCTTCTTCAACTTGGATGGACAATGGAGCATTTTGCCTATGAAACGGCCCCGATCCTTCTATAATGCCCCTAATCATCATTCCAAGCTACAAGCAAGCGTTTTGGCAGACAATGAGGCGTTTGAAAGCCATAGAGACGCAAAGCCAAATGGCCAATCGAACAGACAGCGCAGAGAAGCCACGGAGCCACAGGGGAATGATTGAACGCATGGAAATGGCTAGGGAAACCAAAAAGCTAGGAGCTATGCCTCAAAGGATCCCAGAGAGCTTAATTGAGAGGGAGTTGAATGCTAAAAGCAGTTGCAGAGCCGAGAGAGCAGAGAGAGCCGAAGAGCTACTACGCAGAGCAACTAAGGGAGCCTTTGGGGTCACTTGAAGTTCAAGTGAAAAGCCAGAGAGCTGAAGGTTGTAGAAAGCCAAAGCTAGAGCCAAAGAAGCTAGAGCCGAAGAGCCCGAGCCAGAGTGACAGCAAGAACCAGATCCAAGAGCCAAAGCCACGAGCTAGAGCCAAGAGCCAAAGCTAGAGTCAGAGCCAGAGCCAGAGCCGAGAACCAGAGCCAGAGTCAAAGCGAGAGCCAGAGCCAGAGCTAGAGCCAGAAAGCCGAGAGCTTCATAGCCAGGGATAAAATGGTGTCTGAACCCATTGTTTCTGTGTAAAATAGTGGAGTTGAGCCAAGAGCTTGTAAAAAGAACTTAGACCATAATCCCAGAGAGCCTAGTTGAGGTTACTAGAGCTCACGAAGACATAGCCCAAGAGTTTTGGGTGAACTCCTAATTAAATTTATGTTCTGTGTGTTTTGTTTTATTACCGCATTGTTTATTGTTATACATATGTTGTATCAGCATAACAACAAAATATTAAAAGCACATAAACAGTTCTAAAATAGACATAAGCATACATCTTTATTTCAAGCATATTATCAATTCCACATTGGTTAATCATAAGGACTTTGGAATATTTAAAGCTTTGGAAGTGGGAGAGGTTCTTGTAAGTTAGACAAGAAGCCTAAAAGCCCCATTTTCAAATCAGGTGGTATCAAAGCCTAAGATTGATTGACCTCACCTTCAAAGAAGGTTATATCAGCATGCTTGATTGACAGAGCAAAGACTGCTTGTCTAAAAGGTGTTTAAACAGTCAGAGGTTGATTGTATGCTTGTTTTGCAGACTAACTATTATTTAAGTTTGCAGAGGTGAAGAGAAAGCTATAGATAGCTCAGTCCAGCAAGGACAAGAAGAAAGAAGAAGTCATTGGCATAATGACAACTTCTACAAATGAGTCCTCGAATTCTTCTTTCTTCATCACAAGACTCTTTGATGAAGACATGAAGCAAGAGTTGTCCACCATGATGGATATGGTGAGAGAAATGTATGAAGATGGAGGAAAGAGCAGCAGACTTAGAGAGCAGATGAATTCCATGAAGGAAGAGAAGCAGTTGTTTTTTGACAGATTGCAGGAAATGGAGAGGCAACTTCATATTGCAAATATGAACCTGAAAAGGATGCATGAGTTGGAGACACAGCTCTTTGTTTCCCAAGAAGCTTTAATCAAGTATCAGCTTGAAGAAGAGGTAAATCATTCCACTTTGTCTTCAAATTCCTCTAAGAATGCTTATAATGGTTCTTTTGAAAAACATACTAGAGGCATAGGTTCCAAGCTAATGTCCAAATGGGCTATGAAGGAAAAGGCTTGGGTAGACATGCACAAGGTATTGTTGAGCCAATAATGATTGAGGAGAGGCCTAAGTATTTGGGTCTTGGCTATGGACAAGCTTATGGAGAAAGTTCCAAGGCTGCCATGAAGGCCATTGAAACAGATCCAAGAATTGCATTACAGAGTGTGAAGATTGTATTCAGGAGGAATGCAATAGCTTGAAACATCATTTGTAGGATACATGTGTTCAGAAGCACACACTTGAACCAGAGAGTTGGGGAGACTCCAACAGCTTTGAAGAGATTGATGGTGATCCAAAGGGCGCCACTTCTTCATTTGCTTCACCTCCTCATGAAGGCAATAAAGGTGAAAGAGGTAGGTATAAATATGGTTCTAAACATTTTCCTTTTGATTATGCAAAGCATGATAAATTTCCACATATGTATGGGAAAAAAATTGCTTGTTCCTTTTTTGGTTTGGATAACCATAATGTTTCTAGATGTTGGAAGAGAATGGCCACATACAGGAAACTTTTGAAGGAAAAGAAGCAAGAAGCCAAAGTTCCATTGGACAAGGCAAATCATGTTGTCAAGAGGATGCACATACAGTGCATTTACTACCATAAGCAAGGACATCTTGCTGCAAAATGTTGGACTCTGAATCTAGAAATGCTTCCACAAAAGGTTAAGAAAGTAGAAAGAGAAGATGGCAGAAATGGAAGTGAAGATTCCATGAATGATGTGTCTCAGAATGATTCATATGTTGATGTTGATGTGCAGACAAAGGTAGTACCTTTGAAAGGGAATGGTAAGGAACGGTTAGAGTTCTTATCCGATTAAAATTTTATGTCTATCAATGCATCTACATTATATTTCATTTCAACTTCGAAAGTACAGTGTGCTTAAGTGAAAGTTGAAGTATGAAATGCATGCATGAATAGGAGATGCATGAACACAGGGATGCTAATGATTTCCTTTTTTTGAACATGTATGTGTAATTAACTTGCAGGGTTGATTGCTTTGACATGCATGTGATGCCATGTTGACTTGGAGGAAGTTAACTTGGTCTCCAAATGGAGATAATGATGAAGTGTTTCATATTTTGAAAAAGAGTTCTAATGGTCTTTTTTCTACATGCTTGACTTGAAGGGTCATTTGTTTAAAGGCATGTTTTGTGGACTTGTTATCTAGTCCATCATTTGTATGCAGATATAAGACATGGAGGTGTTCACAAGATGTGAAAATTTGTTTCTTTTGTTGAAGCAGGAGTTTAGGCCATCTAGTTGTTGTCTATGTTTCTATTGTTAACAGTTGTTGTTGACATCTTGTCCAACAGGTACAAATGAAAGTTTTGTGGAGCAGATGAACTTCACATTTGTTTGAGCCACCTTGGATCAATGATCAAGGCAAAGAAGTTCAAACCACCTTCTATGACCATTTCAGCAGAAGTTCTATAGGAAGGCAAGGAGGAAGACCAGCCCATCCAAGAAGGGAAGTGGTCAGAAACTTTGGTTCAAAGGCACTATGCAAGGCAAGTGTAGGAAAGCTGATAAAAGAGGGTGAGTCACTCTCATTTACTGTTCAGATCAGTATATCAGCCTTTCAGAGACCAAAAGTTCTTTAGTGGGAAGGCGTAATCCAAAAATGGATCCTAAATAAACCTCTAAGTTTAAAAGACTTCATATAAAAGGTAAAGGGTACCAAATGGCACAAAACCTTTCAAAGGCAGACCCGATGGAATATAAGGCAGAATTCATAATTTTTGAAATCCGATAGACGCTTTTGGGCGGATTTTTACAGGTTTTCTATGTATTTTCCTGTGTAAGCCGAGAACGACCATTTGTGGGTTTTTGCCTATGAAACAGCTCTGATTCCTTCTGTAACGCCCCTAATCATCATTCCAAGCTACAAGCAAGCGTTTTGGCAAACGATGAGGCATTTGAAAGCCACAGAACCACAGAGCCATATGGCCAGTCGAACAGACAACGCAAAGAAGCCACAGAGCCACAAGGGAATGATTGAATGCAGGGAAACAGCTAGGGAAGCCGGAAAGTCGGGAGCTATGCCTCAAAGGAGCCCAGAGAGCTCAATTAAGAGGGAGTTGAAAGCTGAAAGCAGTTGCAGAGCCGAAAGAGCAAAGACAGCTGAAGAGCTACTATGCAGAGCAGCTGAGGGAGCCTTTTGGGTCACTTGAAGTTCAAGTGAAAAGCCAGAGAGATGAAGGTTGCAGAAAGCCAAAGTTAGAGCCAAAGAAGCCCGCGGTGAAGAGCCCGAGCTAGAGCTAGAGCCAAAGCCAGAGCCAAGAGACAAAACCACGAGCCAGAGCCAAGAGCCAAAGCCAGAGCCAGAGCCAAGAGCCATAGCCAGAGCCAGAGCCAGAGTTAGAGCCAAAAAGCCGAGAGCTTCAGAGCCAGGGATAAAATGGTGTCTAAACCCATTGTTTCTGTGTAAAACAGTGGAGTTAAGCCAAGAGCTTGTAAAAAGAACTTAGACCATAATCCCAGAGAACTTAGTTGAGATTACTAGAGGTCACGGAGATGTAGCCCAAGAGTTTTGGGTGAAGTCCTAATTAAATTGTTGTTCTGTGTGTTTTGTTTTATTGCTGCATTGTTTACTGTTATACATATGTTGTATCAGCATAACACAAAATATTAAAAGCACATAAATAGTTCTAAAATAGACATAATCATACATCTTTATTTCAAGCATATTTTCAATTCCGCATTGGTTAATCATAAGGACTTGGGAATATTTAAAGCTTTGGAAGTGAGAGAGGTTCTTGTAAGTTAGACAAGAAGCCTAAGAGCCCCATTTTCAGATCACTTAAGGAGTCATAAAGGACTTTGGTTGGGCCATGCTGATTTGGCCAGGGGTAAATGGCCTAGGATACTCACATTTTCTACTCCAAGATGGAGTGATTTATAGACATGCATCAACACAGCAAGTTCATGAACTTTTCTTGTGGAAGGGAAATTTTAGCTAAGAGGGAATCTGTCGCAACTAAGGAGAATACCTCCCTTGTTAAGAGGGAGTGTTGATTTTTTGTAACATTGTGAGGTATTCCCACATGCCAAAGAAATATCCAAGTTGGACTAAGAAAATTTAAATATATAATATATATATATATATATATATATATATATATATATATATTTTGGGGGCATCAAGTCAGTCAAAGAAGACAAGTCGGCCCAGCAAGGTGAAGGGATGTGTCCCTTGGGCTAATTCACCCCCATTCGACAATCATCAACATCTCTCTTTTAGAGCAACTGCACATGTGACAAAAAGATGCTAAGTTGACTGGAGTTTGACCAACTAATCTATTTAAACATTGACCATGGTTGGGCACAATATTCATTTGATTGTAGGTTTGTTGTTTGATAAACATTAACTTCTGTGTATTTTGATGAGTCTAACCAGCATTAAATTTTGTGTATTTTGGCAAATCTGACCAGCATTGACTTCTATGTATTTTGGCTAGTCATACCAGCATTGACTTACTAGAAAGAGACCAAGTTTGACTGACATTTGGACTGGGATTTTGGCACATATTTCTAGACATTAGATTTGTAAACCTTGCAGAAAATTAATCTCTTATAGAAGAAAAGTTGTTGGGTTTTCTCCCAAGTTTGGGTTTCCTGATTTGGAATGATCATATGTTAAACTGAAGTAGAATTGATTAATGCCATCAGTGAACTGAATGTTAACTTAAAGTTTTTTAACTGTGAGAATCGATTGAAAAGGAAAGACTTTACGGCAGATGAGAAACATAAGCAAGATGTAAACATAAGTGAAAAGAAGCAAAAACACAGTGATACCAGACAACAATATTGATTACGGAGTTCGTCCCTGATGGACTACGTCTCCAAGTCCACTTTCGAGATGGACATCCGCTTTATTAGGATTGAATCCAAGGAGGTCGATTACATAGCAAATTAACCAGACTGATTGTGCACACAAGCACTTCTAGTCACTGTCACAAAAAAGCTCTCTGAAATAGCTTTCCAACACCTGTCACAGTTCCCAATTCCAACTCTGGATGCTCGTGTTACACAGAAAACAAAACTGCCTATATCCTCCAGAATCTGCATACAAACTCTCAAAACCACTCTTATCCCTTTTACACGAGAAAAATAATGTTCTTATAAGGTTGTAGGTACATTTGTAGCCTCCCAAGCCAAGATTGGCATGAAAGAGTTTGATTTGGGTCAGTCTTATGACCTAGAGACACCTTAGGTAATTGTTACAAGGTGGTTGCATTAAAATAACACCAAAAATTAATTAAAAAACCCAAAATAAACTTTAGGTTTGTCATAATCCACTGGCGGTCAACTTAATTGCGCGGAGATGTTAACTGTCCATGTGAATAAGTCGCGATCAAACTACCAATGGACATGGTTGCAGGTTAGGCCCAGCGGTCGCGGTTCCGGCTACCGGCGTGGTTTTCCAATTCTGCGTGTGACAATTGTTTCCGCGATTAGCCTAACTGTACTCCAACTGCGTGGTTCCGACACAGTTACTGTTACATACCTTGCTCTGCGTTCACATGTGTTATAACCCTAACGATTATACAATCTATGTTGCGGTTAGTCTCTGCCACGGTAACCCCAATGGCTTAACACTGCATCTGGTCACATGATCCGCCGTGTTCAAACTCCGTTGCGGTTAGGCCGGTGGTTAGTAGCTGCAATGTATTAATTTATGGTAAAGTTTTTAATATGGTTTTGTAATGCATTGTAATGTATTTTATTTACATTGTAATGTCATAGTCCGAGAGGGTTAGAAACTAGGTTAATGCTTTAGGTTTTAGGTATAGGATATTTTAATACATGAGTTTTGATAGATTAATGTATTAGGCTTTGGTAAGGTAGGCTTTAGGTTTATGTTTTAAAAATTGATTTCTTTTTATCAACAAACCCATGCCAAACCCTAGCGGAACTAACGATAAACACATGTCATCAACCAAGTATAATACCATATCCTTTGAATACCATGAAAACCATATCAACCATTGACATCACCGGACAACCTGAACCATATACATCATTGTCGAAGCTGAAGACATTGGATACTAAATGCTGACGACGAACACTGGTGAGGTTGATAAAGTTCAAGATCTCATCGACTATGATCATTTGAAAACCACTTCGACTTTGAACCACTGAAGACTCTGCTCACGCTGGACTGACAAGATCCTCTTGGATCAATCCTCTCCACTTGATAACTTTTGGACCACAAAATTTTGACTAGACAGATAGTAGGTGTGGGTAGATCTCCCTCACTCTCCACCTTGCCTTAATGATGTACCAATACATTCGATCAACCACCTGAAAATGATGACCTTAATGATGTTGATGATGGTGCATTTTGAATCTGTGAACTGTTTCATCCATCTGCAATATGCACAAGTTGCAAAGATGGTTAAACAACCTGTTATAAACATGGCAATTGACTTCTTTCCACGAAGTACCATGAATTAGTGTTTCATAAACAGCTTTGAAAATAGTCTCTACAGGATATTGTTCAATACTATGGATATGTACTAACAATCTATTTTGCAGAATAATAGAAACATTCAAAAACATTCTTGACATCATATCAACTACTTGACCTGATGTACTTTCCTGATCCCTAATTACTTAGTGAACTTGCTGCAATAAACCCATCAAACTGTAATGTGAAGACTGCTGCAACTTAGTTTGACTTTGAAAGTATTGAAATGGCTGTTGATTTGTTTGAATCACTGTTTCCTCACCCATTAAATGATGTCTCCATTGATTAACACTTTCCCTCAATGCATAAGTTTCCCTTAGATGTATTGGATACTTTGACACTGCTTTAGAAAAGACTTTGATATGAAAACAAATGGGCTTCCTCTCCACTTGAAAAGAGGCTTCCAAATTGTTTGAAACATGAAATGGTGACACAATACAAGAGAAATTTAACATTGATTTTCCTCAATACTAACCTGCATCCTTGTAACTGATAACTTCCAAACTTGGACTAAATTGATTCATTCTAACATTAAGAATAGGAGCTTTAGGCATCAACTGTAACTCATGTTGTATTCCATGCTTATGAGTAAGATGTTTGGGTTCTTTAAATAGAACTAAAAAAGTTTCTACCTTCTTGACCAAACTATCTTTAAACTGAGACTCACAACCTGAACAAGTATCCTTTAGATCCTTATGTTGTTCTTTTACACACATGAGTACAAATCTCTTATTTGAACTTATTAATCGCTTCATCTGATTAGCAACAAATAAATTCAAGTGAGTTTTCCTTTTATGTGCCCTGACAATAAATTCAACCCCATCTTTCTTAAGGTGATATTTATGCTCTATTCTATAAAACATAGCATCACGATCATAAAGATAAGGACTTCCTAAGACAACTCCACATGTCTACTGGAACCACATCTAATTCCACTTCATCAATGCAATTAGCTATAATGGAAAATTTTAATCGACACTGCTTTGTGACATTTATCTGAGTTGATTTATTCAGCCAACCTAATAGGTAAGGTCTTAGATGATTCTGTGTCTCCAAACCCAAGTTCTTAACTAAATATTCAGACATCAAATTTGCTTGTGATCCACTGTCAAACATTGTATCTATCTTTGTGTGCTTAGAAGTTATCCTTATGTGAAATAGTTCAACTCTTTTATCCTCATTTGAAGTATTTGTTTGATGAAGATGCAGTAGTATTAGAATTTGAACCAATGTTAGAAGTTTTACTTGTCAAAACTATAGCAATTATCCTCCTTTCATCACCTGAAGCGGAGCCTAGATCTTGTTGGATTGCTGCATTTGCTTTTTTTCATCCTTCTCCTTAAGGAATTTCTTTATCTTAAGTTCGGGATGAAGTTTCCAACATTTAGATTCATCATGACCAATTCTTTGGCAATGAAAACAAGTAGGTCTTTCCTTTTGAGCTGTCACTGATTTCTTTCCCTTCGAATTGTTCTTCCTCTTGTTGTCGTTGGAATCCTTGATTTCCAACTCTTTGGATGATTTTGGTGAAAACTTGAATGGTCTACCACTTGATTTAATATGTATGGCTTGAACATACACTTCATCAAAGTCATTAGGATTAAACATCAATAATGTATGTTGCAAATATGAATGTAAATTGTCGATGTACTTTAATAAAGTTTCACGTGTATCCAATGAAATACCAAGCGCCAATGTTTTCTTTCTGAACTCCCGAGTAAACTCCTGAACACTCTACACTTTACCTTGCCTCAAGTGTTGCCAATCAATAACAGCTTGCTACATGTATCCTAAAGGATTGAATTGTTTCCTAAGAGCTTTTAAAAACTTAGACCATGAAGAAATGACTTTACATTTCTACTTTACATCTATTTGAGTTTTACTTTCCCACTAGATTAAAGTTGTTCCCCCCATTTTAAGTGTAGCTAACTGAATTTTCGTTTTATCGTTAGAAATGTTTTGAATACGACAATACACTTCTAACTGCTTAATCCAGTTATCTAACTTTTCAAGATTCATTTCGCCATCATAAATAGGTAACTCAAATTTTACATCAAGTTTCAAAATAAATGTTTTCTTAGGTTTCTTTTCTGTTTCAGATTCTGAACTGGAAGAAGAAGAAGAAGATGATGATGATGGAGATGATGGAGGTGTAGGAGGTTTATCAATCTTGCCTTTACCCTTGTCTTTCTTAGATGTCTTTGAAGAAGAAGTTGCATCTCTCGCCTTCTTATCTTCGTAGAGTTCTCCCAACATCTGTTGCATACCCTAGAATGCTTGTTGAAACTGTTCCTCGCTCATCTTAGTTTCGGGAATTTCACTTGTATCAAATCCTATCATGGTCGACTTATGAGCGACACTTCGCTTTCCAATCTCTGGATCAATCTCCTTGAGGGTTCCTTCTCCACGTTGCAACTTAGACCTAGTTAACCTTCATGAAAAAAATTCTACAAACGTAACCTGCTCTGATACCAAATTATATAATCTGAAATGGTCATATGTTAAACTGAAGAAAAATTGATTAATGCCATCAGTGAACTGAATGTTAACTTAAATTACTTTAACCGTGAGAATCGATTGAAAAGGAAAGACTTTACGATAGATGAGAAACATAAGCAAGATGTAAACAGAAGTAAAAAGCAGCAAAAACACAGCGATACCAAACAGCAATATTGATTACGGAGTTCGTCCCTGATGGACTACGTCTCCGAGTCTGCTTTCAAGATGGGTGTCCACTTTATTAGGATTGAATCCGAGGAGGTTGATTACACAGAAATTAACCAGATTGATTGTGCACGCAGGCACTTCTAGTCACTGTCACAAGAAATCTCTCTGAAATAGCTTTCCAACGCCTGTCACAGTTCCCAATTCTGACTTCGGATGCTCTTGTTACACTGAAAACAATACTGCCTATATCCTCCAGAACCTGCATACAAACTCTCAAAACCACTCTCATCCCTTTTACATGATAAAAATAATGTTTTTATAAGGCTGCAAGTACATTCGTAGCCTCCCAAGCCAAGATTGGCATGAACGAGTTTGATTTGGCTCGGTCTTATGACCTAGAGACACCTTAGGTAATTGTTACAAGGTGGTTGCATTAAAATAGCACCAAAACTTAATTAAAAAACCCAAAATAAACTTTAGGTTTGTTATAATCCACTGGCAGTCAGCTTAATTGCGCAGAGATGTTAATTGTCCATGTGAATAGGTCGCGGTCAAGCTACCAATGGACTTGCAGGTTAGGCCTGGCGGTTCCGGCTACTGGCGCAGTTTTCCAGTTCTGCATGTGACAATTGTTTCCGCAGTTAGCCTAACTGTACTCCAATTGCGTGGTTCCGACGCGGTTACTGTTACATACCTTACTTTGCGTTCACATGTGTTATAACCTCAACGGTTATATAATCTCCGATGTGGTTAGCCTCTGCCACAGTAACCCCGATGGCTTAACACTGCATCTAGTCACATGATCCGTCGCGTTCAGACTGCACTGCGGTTAGGCTGACGATTAGGAGTTGCGGTGTATTATTTTATGGTAAAGTTTTTAATATGGTTTTGTAATGCATTGTAATGTATTTTATTTACCTTGTAATGTATTTTATTTACATTGTAATGTCATAGTCCGAGAGGGTTAGAAAGTACATTAATGCTTTAAGTTTTAGGTATAGGATATTTTAATACTTGAATTTTGATAGATTAATGTATTAGATTTTGGTAATGTAGGCTTTAGGTTTATGTTTTAAAACATTAATTGCTTTTGATCAACAAACCCATGCCAAACCCTGGCGGAACTAACGATAAACACATGTCATCAACCAGGTACAATACCATATCCTTTTAATACCATGGAAACCATATCAACCATTGACATCACCGGACAACCTGAACCATATACATCACTGTCGAAGCTAAAGACACCAAATACTGAACGCTGACGACGAACACTAGCGAAGTAGATAAAGTTCAAGACCTCATCGACTATGATCATTTGAAAACCACTGAATACTTTGCTCATGCTAGACTGACAAGATCCTCCTGGATCAATTCCCTAGGTAAAATTGTTGTCTCTATTGTGCATAATTGTCTTTCTCTGATGTTTATTGTTTCTGTTGCATTCACTATTGAAATTCTCTGAACTGTACTTGCTCAGTAATATCAATCACATAGGAATATTGTATGGAAATCATTAGGAAGTAATTATCTAGCAAAAAATTGTATTCTATTGTGCTCTTGTAGAAACATCAACATGGATCTATGAAGCTAGGTTGTTCAACCTAAAGTGCTTTTTTTCATTTCTATATCATACTAAGAATTGGATCTCTCACATGTTGGATGATATTTCAAGATCTATCTTTAATATTTGCATGATCTGAGGAATTGATCTTTGTTTTCCATTTGCCAATCCTTGGATCTAACCATAAGTAACTAATGAAGTCTAGAGCACTTAATTTCATACATTTCATTGATTTTATCATGCTTGGGAATCTAGAGTGTAATATCCCCAATTTTGATTTACATCATGAGAAATGAGTTTGGGGAGAGGATGCAATTCCGGCACCGGGACTTAGGAGGAAAAGAGAATATTGTGGCTCTAGTGGAAAGTGGTGACCACAAGAAAGAGAAATTCAACCCTAGGAGGGAACTCTAAGTCTTGGAAGAGAGAGGAAAGAGAAGGGAGTGTGAATTAAGGGGGAGAGAGAAGGGACCACAAGGAGGGAAGGAGCCACGAATTATAAATAGAGCAAGAGACACTCATTTTGGTCATTCATTTGTCTATTCATAAACTTGTCTTTGACACATTACGTTTGAGCAGAAGCCAAGTCTGCAAGTGTTGTTTACTATACGAGTGTCTCCAAGCGGAGATCTCAACCCCTGCTTCGATAGACTTCGAGTGCCAATGCAAGGAGGGATTTCCATCCTTCTCCAATTGTTTCAGCTGTGGGAGTGCAAGTTTGTGTGGAGGAGACATTAGCAGTGGCGCAGAGACTGCACAGTGCTTTAAAGAGACACTTGGGAGTTGAGAAGTGAAGGGAGTTTGGACCTAAAACTTGAGGTGGAGTCTGGGGAAGTGTTTTGGAGCCTTTTCCAACATTTTGGCAGCGCGGCTAACACAACATTTGCTACAAGTTACATCCTCTACTTGTGGAGGAGGGCCAAGCATTTGGGGTCAATTTTGGAGCATCAAAACTAAGAGAAACCCTTTCTAGGTTTTCTAGGTTTTTGAGAATGACCTCAAAAATAATTTGGCAAAAATTTCTGAACAGATTTGAGGGGTCAAACAAGGGTCCCAATTAAGCCAACAGCTAGAGGAACTAGGGGAAATTTGGGCCGATCCGAGGTCAATATTTGGCCAATTCCTTTGTGGGTTTTGTGGGTTATTGGTGGATCGAGCTGGGTTAATTTCCCATTATTTTTTTAGCACCAGAGGAGGCCCTAGCGACTATTATTTGCAACCAGCAGTGCAGTTTTCACCGGGATAGCGCAGAGTTTGTTGGGGACAGCCATATTGCATGTTAGAGCAGTTGATTACATCACCTGGATATTGTTAGCTTTCCTTGAGCAAGCCCAGGTGCATGCTTTCTGATTTTACCCTTGTACCCGGCAATTATATTAATAAAATGGCTCAGCACAACGCAGTCTATGGAAATTTCTGGTTGTTTGATGTGCTGTAAATTTTTTAACATGTTTTTACTATGTTTGCTTTGTTTATCTTTGTAAATTCCCTTTAGGAATATTACATAGAGTATGAGTGCTAATTGGCAACATTTGGATGCTTTCATAATCTATGAAGTCTGAATAATCAAATCGATGTCACAAATAAGGCAGTGACTCAATCTAAGTGAAACAGCTTGCTTCCTGAATGTATGTAACACCAGTTACAGTATCTTTCTAGCACTGTTCACAAGGGCTTGTGGCCTCCATAAAGGTAATGTTCAGACTTGTTATTTCATTTCCATTGCAAAGTTTTGCCTCGCTTGTGATCTTAAAAACCTTTAAAGGCAAACCGATGCAAAAAGCAGCCCAATGACCTAATTAATTGTGCCAACATCACACTAAATTTATCTCTGGTTTAAGGGTTTACTCGTTGTTTTCATTGCCTGGTTTGTGGCTTCCTCGTGGCTTCATATTACATGCATGTTAATGCTCTAAATGGTGAAAACATTAAGGAATATTGCACCACTGTTTTTGGCAATCTTCATGTTCCTGCTTACACAGTTAACATGCCTTGGAATTAACATACAATTCACTGTTCAAGTACCACTGTTTTTGGCAATCTTCATGTTCCTGCTTACACAGTTAACATGCCTTGGAATTAACATACAATTCACTGTTCACCACCAAACGCTGCTCTGCACACTTCATAATTGTGACTTGAATTCTGGTGTTTCTCTGTCATTTCTGAGCATTATCTATATGATTGGTTGGACACTAGTTACATTATCATATACTGGCATGAGTCTAAATAGACCTGTAGGTTAATAATGATGGCCACCTGAATGGTTCTCTGCTTTTTTGGCACAATAAACATATCTCAGATCACTGTTCTGTTGGCATATCTTCCACTATAAGGGTTGCGGGATAAAAAATACTTATAATCAGCCCTATAAACATGCTTTATGGTTTTCTGAGCATTATTGGGACATCAATCTCACCTTAAATCTGAATTGAACTATGTATTCCAGCCAGGTCTGACAACAAGTTAAGGGCTAACGTTTTCACACATTTCAGCGTTGTTTGGTGCCTAACGTTTGGTCTATATCAACATTAAATTTGTGGTCAATGAAGTTGCTCGCTGTTTGTCTTTTTCTACCTTCTTGAAACAGAGAGTGCATCTGGCATGAATTGGCTTCATGGTTTTACTTGTAAACGTAACTTGTGGTCAATGTTCCTTTGGGTTATGTTGTTAATGACATACATGCTTTAACTTTAATGATGCAATCGAACAGCATATATTAAGATGTTCTGCCAAGTTTCTGGGACAGGGAGATGCCGAAACGGGAAAAACACACAGGGGGAGCATGTGGGAAATTCAGGGGGGGGACGAGGGGACATAGGGTATGTGTGTGTATTATAAACATGATTCAAATTCAAATTCAATAATGAAATACATTCATTCATACATCATAAATGATTCAGTGAAATAAAAATAGTAGAATATTGAATATTGTATACATTGATTTAAATTATTCATTTATCATTCTAGAATCTAAATTGATTTAAATCCATCATTCATTATTCTAGAACCTAATTATAAGAAATAGATACTAAATTCTAAAGACTGGAATAGTAAATTGAAATTACTCGAAACTCAAAAATAGTAAAGAGTAACAAGCCAAAGACTCAATTTAAGGTCATCAATATCTAGAGTTAAGACTCAAAAGTTCATACTGAAAATGAGCAATGGACAATGAACCAATGTTATTAGAACAGGTCAACCCCAAAACAAGGAACTGGAAAAAGACCAAACGACAAAACAGGTCAACCAAAAAATACATAAATATTCAAATTTTGAAGAAAAAAACATAAATATTCATGTGCATCCATGACTCGAAACCATTATACAACAGATATATAAAGTTTCTCATATGTAAAGCAAAGGTGCATATAACCAAAAATAGCACCAACACTGCAATCCATCTTTGAACCAAAAATACATCAACAAAGAGGCTTTAGATGACCTGTATAGTCCAAAAAAAAATCATGTTATAACAAATACCTATATATCATCAAAATCATTGTCTATATTGGGATCGTTATCATCAATATCACCCTCTAAGCATTAAAATAAGATTGAAAAAATGTAACATGTCAAATCGATATTTTCTGTGAGTGATGGGTACATTTTTACTAGGGTCATGATAGAGGAGTTCAACAATCAATGTCACCAATATCATACAAATACTTGATTTAGGGTCATCCATATCTAGAGTTAAGACTCAAAAGTTCATATTGAAAATGAACAATGGACAATGAATCAATGTTATTTGAACAGGTGAAACCCAAAACAAGGAACTGGAAAAAAACAAAACCACAAAACAGGTCAACCAAAAAATACATAAATATTCAAATTTTGAAAAAAACAACATAAATATTCAGGTCAACACAAAGAGGGACTTTAGATGGCCTCTTTAGTCCAAAAAAAAAATCATGTGATAACAAATAACTATATGTCATCAAAATCATTGCCTATATTGGGATCATTATCATCAATATCACCCTCTAAGCATTAAAATAAGATAGAAAAAAACTTAACATGTCAAATTGATATTTTGTGTGAGTGATGGATACATTTTTACTAGGGTCATGGTAGAGGAGTTCAACAATCAATGTCATCAATATCATACAAACACTCGATTTAAGGTCATCAATATCTAGAGTCAAGACTCAAAAGGTCATACTAAAAATGAAGAATGGACAATGAACCAATGTTATTAGAACAGGTTAACCCCAAAACAAGGAACTAGAAAAAAACCAAACCACAAAACAGGAAAACCAAAAAATACGTACATATTCAAACTTCAAAAAAAAACATAAATATTCATGTGCATCAATATGACTCGAAACCTATTATGAAACCAGCTCAAGAAAAGATAGATCAACGCCTTAGAATTCAGCCTCTTCGAGGGGGAAACCTCCTTTACATTACATAAATAAACAATTCTTGGATGATACAAATGAAAAGACCTTTCTATATATAAGAGTCTAAGGGGTCATAATATAATCAGAGCCGACATAACAATAATAATGTAAGGGCACAGTAATAACAATAATGGGCTTCTATGGGGCACAATAGTAACAATATGGGCACTACATGGGTACATCAATATAATAAGGCAGTTGTACTAATAACAATAAGGGGTTACACTAGTAGTATAAGGACCTAACATGCCCCTCTTCTTCAAAAAATGTTGTCCTCAACGCTTGAGTAGTTCTTGATGCTTCTGTATAAAATTCTTGTCCTCCCATGTGGAATCTGCATCGAGTAAGTTCTTCCACTTGATGAGATACTCTAAATTTGATCGATTTCGTAGCTGTCGGGTTCTTATTTCTATGACTACTCCAGGTTCCAATATGATTTTTTCTTCCTCTTCAATTTTTGGCAATATTGTTTGAATTGGGACCTTTTGCAACTTTTGAATAAGTTGCCATACTTCTTCATCCTTCTTCCATTCATCCCTTGCTTCGTTTATCCAATCTGGTTGGATAATAGAAATAGCACAAAACAATGCTTCCACATCCTCATCCTTTCTTGAGAGTGCATCTGCAACAAAATTTTGCTTCCATTTTCTATAGATGATGTCAAAGTCATAACCCAACATATTTGTGACACATTTTTTTTGTTCTTCGAAAGATAATAGTTGTTCTAAAAAATATTTAAGACTATCATGATCCATTTTTACCTTGAAGTGTCTTCCCATTTGGTAAGGTCGCCATTTCTTAAGTGCATGTAGTATTGCCAGTATTTCCTTCTCATAAATAGCTCGCTTGAGATGTAATCGTAAAAATACCCAATCACCTACATCAAAACATTTTTCACTACGATATTGATCTACCTGTTGTTTCATTCAATTTTGCACCAAAGTGGCGTTATCCTTTAAAAGTTGGAGAACTTGGTGTTGATGCTCGATGTGATCTTTCAATGCTTGAACCTTTTTCTTCTTGATATGTCCTTCTATCTTTAGAGTTTGAGAAGTGGTAATTTCTTCCAATCCTTTACAAGATATGGTCGAATTCATTTCTTGATGCTCAATGTGATCTTTCACTTCTTGAACATTTTTCTTCTTCATATGCCCTTCTATCTTGATAGTTTGAGGAGCGGTAATTCCGACCAATGAATTACAAGATATGGTTGGATTCATTTCTTCTTTCTCGATGTGATCTTTCACTTCTTGCACCCTTTTCTTCTTGATATGTCATTCTATCTTGAGAGTTTGAGTGGTAATTCTTGCCAACGCTTTACAAGACATGGTCTGATTCATTTCTTCTTTCTCTGGGGTTGGGTCCTGGCGTATATCCTCTTCTTTTGATGTTTCTTGATCCTTTTCTTCCTCCTCTTCACACTCTATGTAAAATAATTTCTTCTCAGCACACTTATGACCTTTAGTGCATTTGCTATCACAATTGTAACAAAGCCCTTTTTCTCTTTTTTCTTCCAATGTTGTGGTGTAACCCTTGTAGGTTGTTGAAGGCTAGGAGAAACAACACTTCCATATTTATAGTTGTGAGGGGTATGCTTCCTGGTTTCCATAAATTTACTTTCCACTATGTCACAAAGCCCTTTTACTCTTTCCCATTGTTGTGGTGTTGCTCTAAAGAAGGTGCTGCTCTTTGTATCCTCATAATGTGCTATCATTTCCTTCGTGAAAATTGACTACGTAACAAGTTGTTTACGAGAACAAAGCCGTTCATACCATAAAAATTGATCTGGTTCTAAATATGAAGATGCAATACATACATTTTGTAACAGTGGTACACCATATAGATAAAAATATTGCTCCATCTGAAGTATCCAATTTACCGGATCCTTGCCATCAAACTTCTTCATCTTGCTTTTTCTTGATTTTAGGAGCTCGATCTTGAAATGAATGTAACTTTGTACTTTCAGATCTTTAAGCTCTGAAACTACGACCTGTAGTATTCCTCTGTGTCCTCTTTCCAATGCAACCATTCTAACCCCAATTGGATTCTCCAATGAAGAGTTATGTCAAATCGCCCACAGTGACCTGATTATAGACTAATTCAGTAGAGAGAACTTGTACGACGTGCCACGTGTTACTGTTTCAACCTTTGACTCTAAAAAATATATAAATGACAACTAAAGTCCGTCCTCTTTCTGTACCTTCTTACGAAATTTCAATTCAATGCTCAGAAAGAAAGTTATGATGATTTTCCCCAGGTCACCTGTTTTGAGTGTAATTCAGGAGTCTGCAAAAAGGCCATCTTTCGCAGATCATATCTCCGAACATATCTCGCGAAACGCTCTGAAATTCGGACCCAACGTTCAGAGCCAAGTCTTCTCAAATGGGTTCTTTTTGCGACTTTTGAAACGTCACAGAAACAAAGTTATAACGAAAATTCCATGATGACTTGTTTGGAGCAGCGAAACCCTAGAATCCAAAGCTCTGATACCAAATGTTATGAAACCAGCTCACAAAAAGATAGAAAAGAGAGATCCACGCCTTAGAATTCAGCCTCTTCGAGGTGGCAACCCTTTGATTACATAAATGAACAATTCTGGATGATACAAATGAAAACTCCTTTCTATATATAGGAGTCTAAGGGGTCATAATATAATCAGAGCCGACATAACAATAATAATGTAAAGGCACAATAATTACAATAGTGGGCTTCTATGGGGCATAATAGTAACAATCAATATAATAAGGCAGTTGTACTAATAACAATAAGGGGTTACACTAGTAATATAAGGGCCTAACAAAACCATTATACAATAGATATACAAAGTTTCTCGTATGTAAAGAAAAGGTGCATATGACCAAAAATAGCACCAAGATTGCAATACATCTTTGAACCAAAGTACATCAACAAAGAGACTTTAGATAGCCTCTATAGTCCAAAAAAACGAATCATGTTATAACAATAACCTATATATCATCAAAATCATTGCCTATATTGGGATCGTTATCATCAATATCACCCTCTAAGCATTAAAATAAGATAGAAAAACCATAACACGTCAAATCAATATTTTATGTGAGTGATGGGTACATTTTTACTAGGTGGCATTTTTACTAGGGTTCAACAATCAATGCCACCAATATCATACAAATACTCGATTTAAGGTCATCAATATCTAGAGTTAAGACTCAAGTTCATACTGAAAATGAACAATGGACAACGAATCAATGTTATTAGAACAGGTCAACCCCAAAACAAGGAACTGGAAAAAAAGCAAACCACAAAACAGGTCAACCAAAAAATACATTAATATTCAAATTTTGAAAAAAAAACATAAATATTCAGGTCAACATAAAGAGGCTTTAGATGCCTCTACAGTCCAAAAAAAAATCATATTATATGAAATACTTATATATCATCAAAACCATTGCCTATATTGGGATCATTATCATCAATATCACCTTCTAAGCATTAAAATAAGATAGAAAAAAATTAACATGTCATATCGATATTTTGTGTGAGTGATGGTTACATTTTTACTAGGGTCATGATAGAGGAATTCAACAATCAATGTCATCAATGTCATACAAACACTCAATTTAAGGTCATCAATATATAGAGTTAAGACTCAAAAGTTCATACTAAAAATGAACAATGGACAATGAACCAATGTTATTAGAACAGGTCAACCCCAAAACAAGGAACTAGAAAAAAACCAAACCACAAAACAGTGAAACCAAAAAATACATAAATATTCAAATTTAATAAAAAAAAAACCATAAATATTCATGTGCATCCATATGACTCGAAACCATTATACAACAGATATACAAAGTTTCTCATATGTAAAGAAAATGTGCATATGACCAAAAATAGCACCAAGACTACGATCCATCTTTGAACCAAAAATACATCAATAAAGAGGCTTTAGATGGCCTCTATAGTCCAAAAAAAAAACATTTTATAACAAATACCTATATATCATCAAAATTATTGCCTATATTGGGATCATTATCTTCAATATCACCCTCTAAGCATTAAAATAAGATAGAAAAAACTTAATATGTCAAATCAATATTTTGTGAGTGATGGGTACATTTTTACTAGGGTCATGATAGAGGAGTTCAACAATCAATGCCACCAACATCGAGGTCTTAGAAATCCATGCACCCCAGGTCTAGTCTATGTTTTAGCAATTTCACACAACAGAAAACATAAACAAACTGAAAATGCCTAACTTTAAAACTTGTGTACATCGGAATACACCAGTAATTAGATCAATGCACAGTACACAAAATTTAACACATAAAAATTATTTCTTATTAATCCTTCAATAAGAAATATTAGGGCTCCCATAACAGGGGAAGTGGCCCTTTACAATGCCTATATAATGCCAAAAATATACAAGACAAAATACAAGGCAGAGGCTAAGTCCTTTCAGTTCTCATCTACCTTGACCAGTGGTTGTCCTTTGCCACCAAAACCTACAGCCACCTATCCACCTATCGTAGCATACATGGCACTTCTTTCCGTCCTTAAACCTCCCATCCAACTCCCTTTAGGCCAAAGCAACCTTGTTGTTTCCTTTCATCTCATGTAGCAACATGTATTCTCCTATGGACAACTCTCTAGTGACTTGACAACCCTCCTAGCATGCCCTGCTCACCTTCAACCCTCTACCAACACTGATAAAACCTCCTTATATCCCTTATTCTTCACGTACAAGCCTGCCACCTAACTTCCCTAGGCCCTTAGCCTACCTTGTTTCCTTGTTATGGCCCTCGACCCTTCCTTTTAGCCCAACAGCTTGTTTCCTTTGTCCTGCAGCCAACTATGGTATATTCCTACAGTCCTCGGCCCTCTATAGGGGAACTTTCGCAAGATTGTGGCTTTCCTCCCTGGCTATCACCTATTCTTCTGCCTATGGCTAGTCTTAGACAGGTCTGCGATCACCTTGAGACTTGCTTGCTTGGGGTTGTGGCCAGCTTCGTCCTTGTATGTGGTTGTCTTTCTCCAACAGAAACAGAGTTTTCCTTTGCTCCAAAATTCCTCTCTCCTGCAGGTCCTTCTGCTTCTTATGACTAAGTCACATCTAGCTTCTTCCACACAAGAAGAATGATCCTTTATCTCCCTGTATTTATACTTTTCCAAGCGTTGTGACTCTTGGGGCTTTGCTAGCTGACTTGAATTGAATTACACCTTAAGTTGTCAATAATTAAATTTAAATATTAATGCTTTTCCTTGGGTGAAAACCCCAACAAACAAATCAGAAACATTACAATCCCCCCAATCCTAAAATCCTGACAGATGTTAAGTCTACTAGATTTTGAGTGGAATCTAAAATTCTACTTTCTCCATATGCAATCCAATGAGGTTGGAATTAGTCTCAAACAACCTGAAATAATTAATGTTAATGTTAAAAATTTAAGCAAAACTTTTACTTTGAGAATTTAGGATTATCCTTAATTACATAGCATTAGTAGGGTCCTACGATTGAATATTAGATTTCCCCACTCATACATTATTGTTTTTAGGAAAAATTAGAGGGTACACCCAAATGTCACATGTTAAAAGGGGGAGCCCAAAAGCCCCCCTTTTTGACGGGGGTGCCCACAAGAACCTCATTTGGGGAAACATGTCCCCCACATTAGGGAAACATTTCCCCTTGTGTTTCCCCGAGTTTCCCCAAAAGGGGGACACAAGGAAGCATTTCCCCAAGTATCCCCTTTGTCCCGAGGGCATGGACACATGGGGAGCACACCCTCCACCCTAGGGGATGCATCCCCATGGAACACTAATATATTATACATTGTGCATGATTTATTGAGCAAATATTATTATCTATTTTCCAAGCATCACCTTTGGACAAGCATTGTTTAAGTTAAAAACTTTGAAGCTTGTTCATAATTGACGATTTGGCATGCTCTTCACTCCTAAGATATGCCCAAAGTTTCCCTTTCACCTAGAGAGTGGGTATTGTCGATCTTGTCAAAGCCTTAGTCGAGCCAATGTTAGAGCTCTCCTTTCTCTACTCAACGATTATGACTTGGTTTGGCCTTTAGGGACTCCCCCCTAGTTTAACGAGTGGAGCAAAGTCACTAAGGTGACAATGGGTTCCTTGATTGAAAGTTGCCTCTTGGCTCTCCAACTAAGATTAGGACTTTTCCTCCTAGGTGAGAGTTTGAGCTGCAACAAGGCCAACAGGGGATGAAAGAAGAAGGTAATCAATAGAGTACATCTCATAGATCCCTACAAGGCATGATGTCTGAAAGTAAATGTGCCTTAAATGTACAAGGCTCTGCATCTTTGATCTAGGTACCAAAGGCAAAAAGGGGCATGCCAAAGTCTCTATATAGGCAAACGAAACCTTCCCTGAATATCATTGTAGATGGAGTACCTAAAAATAAAGAGCTCTTCTATCTCCACCTTCTTGAAGGAGCACAACCAATAATCCCTACCCTCATTTGGTAGCTAGAGATCCATTTCTCTACAATGAGACCATCAGCGATCTACAATAATTTCTCAACATATAATGAAGCATCAACAATTTACAAGATCACCCAACAAGTTAATGAATATCTATCTTTTAAAAACAACTTTTGCACAATGAAAAATACAAGCAACTAGATCATGCACAATACACAATATTTGTTGCCCAAAACTTATTTCTTTCTTTTAATGGGGAACTAGCAACCTCCTCGGATATATGCAATAGCCACAAGCCACATATATCAGAAACTCATATTTCAACCTAGGACCGAGGCGTCTTACTATGACGAGCCATTTTGTCGGAGACTTGAACCCAAGTGGAAGGGATGGAAAACCACCATCTCAACCACTCGAGCTAAGAACCATTGATGCCCAAAACTAATTTCTTATTAGTCCTTTAACAAGAATCCTTAGGGCTCCTATACCAAGGATAATGGCCCTTTACAATCCCCTGGAAAATGCCCAAATACTATGTCAAACCTTTTGACAAAACACCTAGGTTTGAGGCCAAGTCCCTTAGGCTCTCATTTGCCCAAACGGCAATCACTAAGGCACACCTTATGCTTCACAAGAAATCTCAAGGGTCAGCTCTTTAGCTGAAATCTCCTAGGGCACTTCTTGTCCATCCACAAGTCAACTATCAAATTTAGGTCTGCCCTCTTGGCAACCCATTCAACACAACAACTTCAACAAGACAAGCTATTGTACCCGAACAGCCCTAAACAGGTTGTGAATTAACCTTATATGCCTTATTCAGGCCAACTATCACCTACAGGCTCCCCAGCCTATCTCTTGCTTGTTGCGGCCTGTCCAAACAGCTTCAGCCTATCCCTATAGCCCTTGCCTCCTTCAACAACCCTTATTCTTCCTTATGACTTGCTTCTTACACCTGCGGCCAGCCCCTCTTGGCTGCAGCCTCCTCCAGCAACAGTTGTGGCCTTCTCTTCTGCCCGTAGCCTCTTCTTGTAACCTACAACTCCTCCAGCACTGCCCTAGTTCACCCTTTGGCGCATGGCCTTCTTCTGCAGCCTGCAGCTAGGTCTCTTCTAGCCTTCCCACATGCAAACAGCAAAACCAAAAGCCCTTTTCACCATAGAAAAGATACCCCAAAAATACCTTGCTGACCTAGTTGCAGGTTTGCAATTTCCTTGATAAACTTCAGAGCTCAATCAAGAAGCTTCCATTGCTTCTTGTCCATATGAGTTGCTCCTTATGCCTTCCCATTGGCCTCTTATTTATACTTGACAAAAAGTCCCTTTGGAAGCCCTCTTTGTCCTTTAAGAAACCTCCAACATAAACTCAACATTAAATTAGCATATTAAATGCTCTCTTTGTGTACAAAGCCCACTCACTTTGGGTACGAGGCCCACAATTTGGGTGCAAAGCCCATAAACTCATATAAATCACACTTTATGAGCATTTCTTTCTCACAACCCTAACACCAAGGGCATGTGAGAGTACCTCCCAATGCTACCCAATTTCAGCAACCAACAACCCCTATCCTCATTTGGTATCTACTTCTAGAGATCCATTTCTTTACAACGAGACTATCAACAATCTACAAGAATTGCTCAGCACACAAAGAAGCATCAACAATTTACAAGATCACCCAACAGATCCATGAATATATTGTTGTGCTCTACATTTCTAACAAAGAACAGAAAGGTTTAGAGCACTTATAAAACATGCAGGTATAAAGATGTGAGAATATCAGGAAAATAATTAATAAACGGTTACATAAGCACTAACTGACACAATGAAATGATGTAGCATTACAACTACCTTATGGTATCTCATACCATAACATGTTTCACTGGCACAGGAGTTTGCTTTTTCATTGAAGAAACTGCAATCATCAGCATTTAAGTCTTCCCATTACTGCAAACCCATCATTCAAGTCTTCTAATCTCTGTCACCATTCCTCCCTTGGTATTAAATACTAAAATACAGATCAACTACAGTTTGCCTGACCAAAAAGAAGAGTGCAAAGAACCACCATCCGCAGCCTACATCTCCCAAACGCAGTACTAATTTAGAAGCTGCCGGTAGTTGCATCCTTAGGGTCCCAGGTTCTCCTAGACATACTATTAATTTTATAGCTGATGTGTTTGTAGTCACAATCCGCACCTCTGAATTGTGTTCATAAGAGATTCTTCTTTCAGAAACATTGAAGTGAGTTGTTACAGTGCCAGGAACACCAAGGCTATTGTTGACGAGGCCAACTTAAGAGAAGCTTTTGATAGATGAAACTACAGAAACCCCTCAGAGAAGAACAATTCAGAGCATTCTAACACATTGAAGAAAAAAAAGTCTTTAAAAAATGCTTAGGCTTCTCGGCCAAACCCTTTGACAAGGTCGTTAAGTGCAAAAGAAGAAGCAGAACTGAATTGATATTCCAAGCAGCATAGATCCATCTTAACCCCAGATCTATCAAGTGTTAAGAAGGATCAAAACCCTTGAGGTGAAAACCCTTTCTAGAATTCAAATGTTTTAGATATGTCCAGCCATCTAATGAATTAACTGATGCAATCTCCAAACTTAAATGCATTGAACCAAGTTTAATTGCTCTCTCTCCCATACCTCTTTAACAAGTTATGCTAATTAATTCATAGCACTGTATCTTGAATTATAGTTATGGATTAGACAAATTATTAACTGCTGATTTACAGTTATGATTTGGACTTGAATATAGTTAAAGGCAGGCTGCTCCTCAAAAACAACTGAAATGCAACGTTCACAACATTTCGTGTTCAGAAAGCAAAACACATCAGTGTTTCCAACCTTGTGATAAGATGCTGGAATATTGTAGCCACTCTAACCTTAGTAAGATGCTGGAATATTGTAGCCACTCTAACCTCGATGTTATGAACATATTTCTATTGATATAGAACTACTTAATTATTATGTATATGAATAAAAAATAACCTCAACAATGTAATAAGTAATTCACAACCAAAAAAGAAAAAAAAAAATTATTATAGTTCCAACATAAATTCTCCATATAAGCGTTATATTCTATAAGAACAAAATATTTCCATCATATAAGCTACCAGAAAACATGTGCATATCACAGTCTATTCAGAAATTACCAATATGGGTTGCAATAAACAGTTTTGAAGAAGCCAGAAAAAATGCGAAATTGTTTTAGATCAAATAAGAGACAAAAGAGCATAAGAAAGATCACCTGTAGGAGCAATGGGAGCTGCTTGTTCGTGGAAGAGAGTGTTTGGAAGCCACCAATTGCAACAGAGCAAGCTGATCTTGTACTGATTTCAACGAAAAAGAGATCTTCTGCTCTTGAGCAAGCTAATATTTAATGGACAGGAAGTCAACAATACAAAAGAAAACATTTATGCTCAAAAATTTATATAAATGTTAATATATTTTGACATTTTGTTTATTTACATTGTCAACTGACATATTTATTTTGTTTTATACCAAACAATTTTTTAGTCAACACATGCCGCACTGCAAACATAACACATCTACCCCACATAAACATGAGACGGTAGCATTTTGGTCTGTGAACATTATATCTGTAACTTTTTCCTCACAGCCAAACCTGAACAAGCACTGGACCGTGAAGTTTTTTTATCTAGAAGTGGAATTTGTTTCCCACATGCAACAGATGTAAAATGCAAAAAAACGTGTCCGGACAGACAAAAGCCAGAGAAGACATAGGCACCTACTTATTCTTCAATAGAGAATAAATGGCAATGTCCATTTCACCTTTAGTGGGATCACTCATGCACAAGGGCTCGAACTGCACGTGTAGAGGATGAGACCGATGAAGCCAAGTTCTGGAACGTTGCAAGAAATGGCGTGATAGAATGTTATTACGGCTGTCGACATGGGTATTTATTGATGATACCTGCAAAGATTATTAAGGGGCTGCCATGTCACACCCACTAGAATACCGTGTGAATGTGGTCAAGACAGCTGTGCAATATTTATTAATAACACCTGCAAAGATTATTAAGGGGCTGCCATGTCACACCCACTAGAATACCGTGTGAATGCAGCTGTGCAATATTTATTAATAACACCTGCAAAGATTATTAAGGGGCTGCCATGTCACACCCACTAGAATACCGTGTGAATGTGGTCAAGACAACTGTGCAATATTTAATGCAGATGAACTCTTTTCAAAGCACTGATATGGCATCACAAAATACAGCTATTACTGATGTTAGTACCAGTAACGAGAGTGACAGAAGATGGTTTCACGTCAACCTGAGGACTTGCAATCAAAAGCCAGCTTCCAGATTGGCAAAGCTTTCAGTGCATGTAACGGCTTATAAACCACCGCTGTCACACAATTGTTATGCAGGTGGGATGACTCATTACACAGTGCACACACACAATTAGACAGAGAACATTAATGTGGAACAAAATCTCGATCATGGGATATGACCCTATAGTAGTAAGATTTGCAGTTATTATGGACATCACATAGATAACAACTACAAGCCAAAGAGAGCCCGCAATGCATGGCACAAAAATCATTGGTGATGTTATTACCAAGAGTGTGAGAGGATGCTATCATATCAACCCGAGGACATGCACCCTGTTACCCCTCATATTGTATGAGAGGTAAACTTGTGATTTTCATCACATGACAGGATTTTGTGCAATTTCATGTGCACTTGGTACCAAGAGCAGAGCAGCTACAGCACTGGTAAAAGGTGATTGAAGCAGAGTGATGGCTCATCAGTTGACTTTCAAGTTCAGGTGTATAAACAGTCAACCTTTGGGCCTCAAGAGATCATGTTGCCTATGCTGAGACTGATGTGCCCGCCTTTGGGGTGGATTTGCGTTATTTTAAGGGCACGATTTGCAGACACAGATTTGTCACTATTTAGCAGAGCATACATGCATCAGATTGTGGCCAGCCTTTGTCATGTAATGCTCTGCTCCAAACTGATTTGGCTTTCGATTATTGCTAAAATCACTCTTTTGCATGAGAAGAGGGGGCTCCAAATAGACGTCTGTGTCATAAAAAGGCAGCAGACCAGTACTTCAGATAAGATATGTCAACAGAAACGCATGGTCTCTAGCTGTTGCCTGTTTAAGGTTTCATTTGCAAACTTGTGTAGGCTGTTATTAGCAGCAGAAAGGAGGTGTACTGAACCCTTGGATGATGGGGTTGGTGATTCATCCAAGAGAGAAAGCATCAAGGACTTTGACAAAGCTACACCAGATCTCAAGCAATAGACCTCAACAAGAATGGTATTATATAAATTATTGCACATGCAATCAAACTTGATTACATGGTAAAACAGTGATAGTAAAGGAAGAGTGCCATAACCCTAGCGAGGACAGAAGAACACAGGGACATTGTTATCTCAGTAATGAAGCATATGACAGCCATGTTTGAAGTGTTTGGTTCCTCCAAGGGAGCTGGTGATTCCTCGTTAGTTGTGTCTTAGTGGTTGGGAAAAGGCACTGCAATGCAAACAGCCTAGGTTCAAACCACAGCACATATAAAGCCCCTTGTGTATGTGTTGGACCTCCTGGAATTGGTTCCTTTTTCATCAAATGGATTTAACACATGAAGCCAAATCGGCTCTAGTGGACCTTAATAGGATACTTTATCCTTGGTAAGACTTGCCATCACTATGGACATTCCATACACAATCACAAGTCAAAAAGGGCCCACAAGGCATGATACCAAAACTGTTTGCAATATTAGTACTAGAATGGACGAGTATGCTATCACATCAATCTGGGGACTTGCACCCCAAAGCCATCCAGATTAAGGTTCTAAGTTTCTAACTAGGAAGCATTGATTGCTTGTAATAAATCAGGTTTACAAACCTTACCACCTGAAATTCTTGTATTGTAATATGTTAATTTCCAGGCCAACTGCAATTATTTAGTTCCTGCTTATGTTGGGGGATGAGATTTAAAATTTTAATGTTTTTACTGTGCATTGAGATGGCAGTTAATGTGCCCCTGGATTGTAGGATCTATCTTTGCCACTGATCTATTTGACAGCAAGCTTCATGATCAAGATTTTTTTTGACATTAGGAACAATTTATCTATCTTCACTCACACAATTTTTAACTGCCCCAATTTTGGCAGAGAGGAAGAGATAAGGAGTCATGTTTGATGGGCTGACCAACGTTAACTTACTACTGTGGAAATTCTCATTTCAAAGTCAGAATTTTGGATATCCATATAATATTAACGTTTGTAAGCCAATAAGCTGATGCCCTTCTCTTGAAGTTGAAACACAGGAACCGATCCTTTATTTAAGTGAAATTCTAAATTGGAAGCAGCACGTTCAAATTGGAATCCTAAAAGTCTCTAACCAAAATATCTGTAAGCATTCTGTAAGAGATGATTATTGAGGAGGTATCTTTTAGAACTAAGAGGTGTGCCTTCCCTTGAAGTTCAAAAGTTTGATTTCACAATGGAGGTGAATAAAATACAAACGAAAATAAAGAAAATTTCACCAGCACTTTTAGTAGAAAAGACTATTTCTTGCAAGTAACTAAAGGAAACAATAACAATTTCATCAATAGACCTTGTTAGTCTACCTTAAAACAAGAGAATAAAATCAAAACACTTAAACAAGTTTGGTAAAAGATGTCAATAATGCATTCACTTCACCAAAATGTTGTGCAAAGCAGCAAATAAATGAATTAGAAGATATGGTGAAGAGCACCAAGTTCTCCCTATGCAAATTCCTACTTTTCACAGAAACTCTATGTTTTGCGAGTTATAGAAACTTGGAGTAAGATTGAAAATTTTACGGCTCTTTATTGCCCTGGATGCCAATAAAATTAGGGGGAAGGCATGACAAAGTTGTGTTTTACAGGCAACATTATAACTATAATACATATTAACTGTGTTACATTGAAAGAAAATATAAGAACCTACAAAAGGCACCATTTGCATGTTTCCTTTCAGGCCAGATTTGCTTCCTTTAAACCCCTGTGTCAACTGGACAAAGACCTTGCATACTCAAATAGTCATCAAATACATCTAGAATAGAAATTATTTAGCTTCCTTATAACTAGGATTACTTTCATCTGTTGGATAAAATATCTCCACTTTCTAGTTGCCCACTCCTTGTTTCATTTTCCCTGTCTTCCATAATAGACCTCGAGCTTGTCTTGTTTCCACACAAAACCCTTTGAGCACGAGCACCTGCAGCTGAATGACTTCCCCATGTTCTGATATTGCTCAAATGCCTGAGACGGTTAATCTCATTTGGTTGTGGCTTCTGATCCAATGACAAAGATGAAGCCACCATGAAATTATCATCAGTTTCAGTTGTGTGGTTTTCTTGCTTCTGGTTAATTTCTTGAAGGGCATTGGATGCTTTGAGCAAAGGAGAGTTGAGGCGAACCTTACTGTGAATAGTGCCACGAAATCTATCTAGAGCATGTGAAATTTTTACCCCTCTCAGACTAACAGGAGTCGAGGTATGGGGGGCACCAGAGTCGTGATATGGAATGTTATTTTTTCCACATTTCTCCTCCGCTGGTGATAAGGCAAATTGGTGAGCAGGTAGCTGGAGTTCAGATGTTGACACCTCATTCCTTCTCATTGGTAGGACAGCCATGGAAGTTCTTCTTGGCATTGGAATGGAAGAAGTTCTCCGAGACAAAGTACTCATTGAAGTTCTTCGAGCTATTCTGTCATTTCGGCCAGAATGATCAACTGCTGCTTCAGTTTTAAATATGGCACTTCTTAATGGGGGAGCGGGGATCATTGATATTCTTCTTGCAGACGGAAGTACAGAAGATCTAGGGGGTAGTGCACACATGGAAAACCGCCCTTTCTTGCGTTCAATTACAGTTGATTTGCCTTCATTTTCTTTATTTAAAGGAGTGCCACTAGCAAAGGATTCAATCATGTTCATCTTCATAAATGATCTACCATCGTGTTGCTTTGTATTGCGGTCCAAAGTTAAACCCTGTTTTGGCAGATTAGTAAGATCCTTGCTCAAAGGGGTTCTTCCTCTAACACTCCTCGAACTATTGGACTGACAAAATAGTGGAGCCTTCTTCTCAGGCAACTTCTCTGAATGGCGCTGATGGTCTCTCAGCTTGGTCTCACATATAGCCCGAGCTTTCCTCTCCTTTGCCAGTTGAGCTTCAAGTTCTTTTATCTGTAAGAGACATTTAATTATTTTGAACATTTTTAGCATACTGCAAGGTCATTATTACTAGTTTTGCAAATTAAAGTAAACCAAACACAAGTCCTCTCCACCTTCTCCTGAAGATTTCTGCACATCTGTTCCCTTCCCTTGAATTTGATCTCCATATTTTGCAAGCTCTCTTCCATCTTCTTTACCTCTTTTCCATCCTGTCTAATCCTCTCAATCTGTGTACATCTCAACACTTAGTGTAAAGAAAAAAGATATAATGAAAGAAATGCTTACTTTCTAATAGCACTGACACCTTAGTAGTAGAATAAAGTGACTAAAGCATACCATCTGTTTATACTTGAAAACTTCACCAGCATCTTGCTGTCTCCGAGTAGGACCAAGCTCTAATCCTCGAACTCTGCTAGCAAAGTTCAGTGAGCACAGAGTTTCTCCCATGTCATTTTCATGGGGACTAATTTGTACAAACATCAGAGTCTTTGAATCTCCCCCTGGGTGAACATGCATCATATTGGTGTCAGAGGCAACTGACTTGAGCTTGATACAGCTAAATTAAAAATTCAACTTGCTTTTGACCAGAGAGTTTAACCAGAAATGAAGACAACAAAGAAAGAGAAGCAGCACTCATTAAACATTGTCAAACCAAAGAAGCAACTTAAACTTATAATTGAAAAGGTTAAAGACAATTACCCAATGAATCTTGCAGCAAATGCGTAAGCTTAGAGTTCCTATTGTCACCAAGCAAACTATCATTATATAGCCAAAAAGGAAATAGACCAAGTAATAGAATGCAGAAGAGTTAACCAGAAAACAGCAATGCAAAACTCTCTTGCTCCTTATATTTTGTCAGAGCAACAAACCTGTATGGTATATGACTGCTTTTGGTTGTAAGGGCAGATATGACATCACCGAGAGCAGATAGGGACTTATTGATATATTGTGCTTCTTTTAGACGCTCCCCATGGACATCAGTTTTTGCTATTCTCTCACTGCCTGCAAGATCGACCAGCCACAGCTTACTCGTTGTGAACTGCCCATTGACTAAGCTCTTCGCTGTTACCATCACACTAAGTATACTGCAACAATTTGAAACAAAAAGAGTTAGAAAGCTCTGACATCAATGTTCCAAGTAAAATGCATCTAATGCCAGAAATGCCATTCCAAAAAAAAGAAATCAGGTTATTTAGCAAAATGCAACTTAATATTTGCTGAACAAAGCTTGATGGATCGATACAAACCAGTGTGAACGACTACTAAGTTCATTTGCATTCGTGGAGCCAACAGCTCTAGCAGCACTTCCAGTTTGCAACACTTCCCAAACCTCATTCATGTTCTGCACTTTTGCTTCCACAAGTCCTGGCACATGTTGAACCCCTTCAGCCACCTGCTTTATATCCAACCTTCCCACATCAAAGCCATCAACATTTTGAATAAGTCGCTGTATTAGAGAAACAGCCTAAACTTTACAGTGGTCTTCTGTGTGCTCATTATGGCTAACCATTTAAACTTCAAATTGTAATCCAGAAATGCTAGATATAAATACAAAACTGCCATGTTTTTAAAAGAAAGTGTGCAAATGGCAAAAAAGATACTTCTTTGCATGTTGTCCTTGCTGTGCTGGGGATGCAAGAAGATCACGAATTTGCTCATTGTAAACTTCCAATACGCTCACTGAGATATCATAATTGTATTGTCCCTTTCTTTCCTCAGCCACTCGAAAAAGTTCCTCCAATGTACGAAAGTTAACTCCCCTATTTTCTGGGGTACCCTCCATTGTAAATGTTTTTCCAGTTCCAGTTTGCCCATATGCAAAGATGCAAACATTGTACCCATCTAAAACAGAGACAACGACTGGGGCAGTATCCAGAAAGACATCCTCTGTGCATTTACACAGCAGTGAAATTCAGTTGCATGCATGTCAAGGACCAGCACATACATAGTTCAAGAAAATTAAAATATAGCCCTTGATATTTAGCCTTCAGTTAAAAGTCCCAGAATAATTTCTATTCAAAAGAACAAGAGCTGCATATACATACCCTGATTATCTTCTGGAGTGAAAACACGATCAAATTTGAAGTTCTTTTTTGAAGCACTATTAATATTTATAGCAAGTTCATTGTCTTTAGATTTATCAAATTCCACAATAGAAGAAGCTCCTGTTGCAATTTCTTCTGCACTCAATGGGCGACACCTACAGAAAACCCTGATGTTTCCTGAAGAGAACCAATGAAAGATTTATTAGAAACAGTCAATACAGAATCTTGTAATGCTTTTAACTCTAACATAGTAGTCCATAACACAATCGTAAAGGAAACCTGCCTTTCAGCTCCAACAATTCATTGTAAAGCTGCTTTCGTTCCTTACTCTCTTCAATGTACTTCTTCTTGAGATCCTCATATTGTACACCTGCAGAAATTACTCCAGAAGATGTATCATCACCTATGCTTCTTGATCCCAAAGGTTACTAAGCCATTCAAAATTTAGGATAACTTACTCAGTGACTGCATGGCTGAGGTTATGCCACTGATATCAGGAAAGGAATTGGAACGTGCCTCTTCTGAAAGCTTATGATAATCACCCCTTAAGGCCTGTCATACCCAATTCAGGCATAAAGTAACACTGTCAATTACATATCTACCCACGATACAAAATAGGAAGAAATGATTCCTCGGATCTGAAAAAACAGGGCATCAGCTTTACCTGGATTTTAGCATTCAAGTCTTGCATTGAGGACACCCACAACTTCTTATCCTTCTCGTGTTTTTCTTGAAGCTCTGTGAACTCAGTCACTCGGCCCTCTGTAATCAAATTAAATTTAGATCAAACAATAGCGTTTCAAGATGACATTTAACATAACAAAAAGAAGGGATTAGTCCATGGTATATCGGCGAAGACATTCTTAATGCTTGCCCAGAGATTGAAGGTTCCAATTCTGCCCCCAATGTTAAAATGGGTTTATTCAGCATTAACGAGCGAAATTTACTAATTATATACAAAAAAATGGGTTTTCAGGCACTTTCAAGGTTTATAACATTTTTCCGTGGGCACCTACCTAGAGAATTGACCTGTAAGGATTTGAAATGGTGGTCATTTCTGAGCTCTTCGAGTTGGCGAGTGGAGTCTCGCAGGCACATCCAGGCCTCATGGCATTCGTTCTTTGCCTGCTCGCAGTCTCTGGTGAGCTCTTGAACCCTTCTTTCGTGTTGCTCCGACACACATTTCCGAGCTATGATTGACATCTGCAATTTATTATTATTATTATCAATTTCAGATATCAGTACCCTAGTTTATCAGAACGGCCATGAAAATCTAAGCCATACCTGGTCATTGTCGTATGCCTCAATAACTGGGTGTCCATGTGAAGAGCCGGAGATATCTGTAGAGGGCTGCTGTGGAAGATCTATAACCCAAGAGGGTTCATGAATTTCGATGATGGGCTGCTGTAATACCTCCTCCTCTTCTTCTTCTTGCTTTGCATGATGATTGTTAATTACTTCGTTCACTTCTTCTGGTGTGGGAGGGGTGATGAGCTCCATTTTTTGAATGGTAAATCCGTCAGTACACTGCACAGCACAGCACAAATATTTGTTGTTCCAACACCAACAGCTCTGAATCTTGGTAATAACACTTTGATAAAATCCCCTATTACACAGATCCGTGTGATTTTCTTTCCTGGTTCATCCAGCCGTTTGAATTTTTCGAAATTTGAATCTCCAATCAACCTCAGCTGTCCGATCTGATGTGCATCGAACGGTCCAGATTATTTTTATTACTTTTAAAAATGATAATTAATATCGAAACAAATGTGGGCTCCTTTACAAAGCAATTATTGACCGTTTGTGGTCGTACTTAGTTATTGATTTATTTATTTAGAAGGTTTGATACTTCAAAGCTGGCTTTAATTAAGTGTTCATCATCATTGTTAAATACCTAAAATAAACACCTATAAATTTTTATTATATTATTATTATTATTAAATATTTAAAATAAGTATTTACAAATGATACTCATAATTTTAATTTATAGATTAAGGTTTTAGATAATGAATTTAAGGATATGGTATCTATGAGATAGATTAAGGTTTTAGATAATGAATTTAAGAATATGGTATCTATGAGATATGATATTGAGATCAATCATCCCACAAGAAAGGAATTCATTTCTTTAGTAAGCACATGGAAACGACTCATTTTATAATATATACATAGTGGAGTTTATCTGGGTAAATTGAGAGGATGGCTCCGAACCCTAGCGATGGCGGAACCTAGGGTTTCTGATGACTGAACTGCAACTCTGCTCCGGCGTGTACACAGTGGACAAGGTAGCACAGTTTCCTGCGCGGGTCTGACCGCAACTATCTGTCTACATTTCATATTCTATTCGTTCTTGCCCTCTACTGTCGCACTGGTCGGTGATTCCTTTGTTTTCTTCGTATAGTGCCCGTGGTTTCTGACCTCCTCTTTTACCTTGTCTGTTACCCCCGTTCCCCCCTGGCTTCGAGACTGTTTGATATTGTAACCGGCGAATATGGTGGAAGAGGACCTTGTGGACTACGAGGAGGACCCCATGCCGAGTCAAGAAATTTGGGCGCACTATTCCACATCGGTTGAGGTCCCCGAGCAGCATAACCTGGGTCGATCGACAGCTGCTAAACCGACGAAGAAACGCTCGCCCATCCCTGGGAAGCGCCAGCACCCTGCGGTCAATGTTGCGGATCTGTCGGGCTTGGAATGCCCCCCCCCCCCCCCACCTCCCCTGCCACTCTGAATCTCGGCTCCTCCATCTAGGCCTCCCCCACTTTCGACTCCCCCCTTCCTCAATCCTCGCAGCAACCCCTTCCTCCTCCACCGTTGTCCTCTCTGCCTGTGCTCCCTCCCTCCTTCTCCATCGCACAGTTGGGCCTGTCTAACCCCCCGTGACCTGAGCAACCCCTTGCTCACCCGAGCTCTTGCAGCCTCAACCCTCGCTCCCCAATTCGCTCAGGTTGTTTCAGTACTCCCATCACTAACCCTAGACCCTCGCTCTCGATGCACCATAGCTCTTCGGAAACTTGCAGGAGCCTCTTGAAAGATCACCCTACGGGATGGCGCTCGGATCAACCGAAAAAAGGTCGGTGCCTCAAAGCAGTGGACTCTGATATCAACCTGACCTTTAGCGAGGACGTTCAAATGGCAGACGCAATGGATACCGCGAGGAAAGTTCTGGTAGGCCGTGTTAGAGGCAGAACTTACACGGTGGAGAGATTGCGGCTTTGGACTGTGGAGATATGGGGTTCCTTGCTGAAAGAACTCCCCGTAATTTGGGTGCTATCTAGAGGATGGTTCACCCTCTACTTTCATAGGGAGGAGTACACGGATTGGATCTTGTCACAGTACTGGCACATAGAGCTCGCTCCTGTTCTATTGAAATGATGGGATCCTCTTTTCGATCCTGAACGTGAACATCTCGGTGCTGGACCCATCTCGGTTAGACTACCAGGTCTTCCTATGAAATTTTGGACTCCTCAAGTTTTCAAGCGAATCGGGGATGCCCTAGGGACATACCTGGAACATGATAAGTCCTTCGAAAAAACTGGAATCATGACTATGGCAAGAATATTTGTATATCTCGACACCAGGGCTGGGCTGGAGGAGAAAATTACTCTCCATAGGAGGCATTTCTCTCACAAACAACTTCTGGACTATGAAGGAGTACCTTTTCGTTGTAGGAGATGCCACAAGGTGGGTCACCTATACAAGGATTGCCCCCTGAACTCATCGATGACCTCTGAGAACTCAAAGGGAACGAAGCTTCAAACCCCTGTGGAACAGAAAAGGGTGAACAAGAACAAGGTGGGGCTCCGGCTGAAGCGGCAGTGGAAGCCACAAAGAAGAAAGGGAACTGGCGTAAAGCTCCATCATCTCCCCCCAGGAGTCGCTCCAAATCTGCGGCGAAAGCTACTTCTCAACCGGGTAATCAGTCTCTCCCCATTTCTGATGCTCTTTTTTCAGATGTGATGTTAAATGTATTGCATACATCTCTGCTTTCCCCCTCGTCTGCATTTTGCACTATTCCTTCCATCCCATGCCCTCTATCTGTGCCCCCGCCCACCTTCTCCACCACCCCCACATCTCACAGGGATTTTACCACCCCCCCTTCTCGCTCTTCCTCTCCTCTTGGGCCTGACCCCCATCCCTACAACCTCCGCTCACGATCCCGACCCACCCCCTCGCGTCTCGATTTGGGACTTTCCCCAGGAAGGACCAAATTCCATAAACCTGCCAGAGGGCGCCCTTCTAAGTTAAAATCTGCCATTAAGCTAGCGGTGGTGGATGTGGCGAGGGGCCGACAGCATACCATTGAGAGGGTGCTTAGAGCATTGGAGCCCACTGCCCATGGTCCCTCATGGTTTGGCTCTCCTACAACTGTCGGGGACTAGCCAACCCCAAAAATAAATTGGCTCTAAAACGATTATTAAAGGATACCTTCTGTGACATGCTCTTCCTACAAGAAACTCTTGGTACTGTTGAAGACACTACCCGATCCCTTCAATCTATTCTGCCGGGTTGGATATTTCAGGGCATGGATGCCATAGGCAGGTCTGGCGGTCTCGCAATTAGCATCAACCCTAAATCAGTTAAGCATATATCCCCCTGGGGCGACATGGGTTTCATTGGCATGGACATCTTCGTCGGGGAGCTGGGATATCAGCTAAAAGTAATTAACATCTATGCACCTAATCAGAACAGATTGGATTTCTGGCACAATTTGCTGGATCATGGTCTTATCACGAATACCACCATCATAGGGGGGGACCTTAATTTTTCTTTGGGTATGGAAGAATCCTGGGGACATCATGCTCAAATTGACCCAATTTCCGATCAGATGAGTACACTACTCGATTCTTGCAATTTAGTTGATGTCCCCATGAATAAGAAGCAGCCCACCTGGCAGAATAGGAGGATTGGGGAGGCTGCCCTGGGTCGCAGATTGGATTGGTGCTTGATTCATGAAGACCTCATCCATCACCTCCCCCTTTATCAACAATGGGTGGGAACTGGGGGATCTTCTGATCATCTTCCCATTTTTTCTACAAGTTACTGAACCATCTAAAAAGCCGTGTTCCCCCTTCAAATTTTTTGTTGGGCATCTCAATGATCCTGAATACATCAATTTGGTGAATGAGTACTGGAGAGCTCAGCCCCCCCTGAGGGAGCAAAGGTCGGTTTCTGACTTCGTTTCTTGGCTAAATAAACTCAGGTCAATGATAGAGGAGTGGTCTAAAAGAAAGAAGTTGAGAGATGACCAGCAACTTGCAAATATTGAAATACAGATTGCACAGGCAACAGATGAACAAGGGCTAGGTTTTCTTACGGAGGAGACTAAGAAGAATCTAGTCATGCTTGAGAACCAAAAAAAAATATGCTCCTGGAAAGAGAAGAACAATGGAGATTAAAAAGCAGAGCCACCTGGTTCCAAGCGGGGGATGGTAATACCAAATTCTTCCACAACTATGCTAATGGAAGAAAGGCCACCAATACTATTTGGCAGTTGCCCTCTGAGACTGAGGGCTGGGCCACTACTCATTCTCAACTCGCCAGATTGGGGATTACACATTTCAAGAGGCAATTCACTGCACCAGCAGCCATCAACCTCCCGGATATCATCAATATAGCTACCTACTTTCCGAGGTTTGTGGATCCGGAAGTAGCAGAGGACTTAAATCAACCTATCACTATGGAAGAATTGGAAGGAACTCTCAAGTGGTTAAAGAAAGATAAGAGTCCTGGCCCGGATGGTTGGCCAATGGAGTTCTATTTGGCGTTTCTGGAGCTTCTGGGTGGGGATCTCCTTACTGTTATCAAAGAAAGTAGAACCTCGAGACACATCCACCCTCTCATAAACTTCACCTACTTGGCCTTGATTCCTAAGACTGATTCGCCATCCACCTATAACGATTTCAGGCCTATATCCCTTTGCAACTGTCTGTACAAAATCATCTCTAAAATCATCGCCAATCACAACAAGCCCATTCTATCCAATCACATCTCCCAGGAGCAATTTTCTTTCCTCCACCATAGACACATTCAGGATGCCATTGGTACTGCCTAGGAAGCTCTGCACTCCAATAAGCTCAAGAACCTCAAGGGGCTCACTCTAAAAATTGATCTGGCAAAGGCTTTTGACAAGGTGAGTTGGCTGTATATAAAGATGATTATTACTCATTTGGGATTTCCCCCAGCACTCATCAGCTGGATCATGGGATGCATCTCCTCTGTCTCTTTTTCCATCCTCATTAATGGTTCAACATCACCCTCCTTCAACATTGATAGAGGGATCAGGCAGGGATGCCCTTTATAGCCCCTACTCTTCTTATTAGTCATGGAAGGACTGAGCAGGTACATAGCTACAGAAAAAAGGAGGGGAGGCCTACAAGGCCTAAAAATCATGGATCAATTCTACCTGACACATCTACTTTTTGTGGATGACATCTTAATTTTCTTGAATGGCAGTGTCCGAGATTCCACCACCTTGAATGAGATACTGAACCTGTTCTGTAGAGCCATGGGAATGGAGATCAACAGAGAAAAATCCACCATCTCGCTATCTGAATGCTCCCTACAGGAATCTCAGTTGGCTACTCAATTTTTTCCCTTCCAAGCTATTGATCTGATGGAGGGATTAAAATACTTTGGCTTTAGATTAAAACCAAATAGGTATAAGATCACAAACTAGACCTGGCTCATCACAAAAGTGGAAAGAGAATTAGTTGTTGGTGTCATAAGCTTCTATCTAGGGTAGGCAGACTAGTCCTTATCAAAACAGTCCTCGAAGCCACCCCGGTCTATTGGATGTCACTTGCCTGGATTCCTAGAGGAATCCTTCACAGAATACAACAAATCTGTAGTAGATACCTCTGGAATGGAATTAAGGAGGGCAGACCTTTTCCCTAGGTCAAATGGACTAGAATTGCAACCCCGAAGCAGTTGGGAGGTTGGGGACTTAAACTCCTCCCGGCTTTTGCTCAAGCCTTGGCTGCCAAACAGTGTTGGCTCCTTCTTAAACAAAATAGCCTATGGGCTCAGGTCATCCCTCATAAATACATCTGGTCGTTGACTATCATAGACTGGATCAGAAGCCCATCTTGGCACAGAACGGGCATTTTGGTGATATGGAGGGCCATCCTGAATTCTATATCTATCATTAAGGAGGGCTTATTATGGAAGATTGGCAGTGGAGCTTCTGTCTGAATTGGCATTGATCCTTGGATTGGCAGTGGAAACTCCCATATATTACCTGATGGACTAATCCGACACCTAAACAATAGAGGTATCAAGTATCTGGGACAGATAGGGGATCAACAAAACTCTACCTTCCATACTCAAGCCTGGTTGACTGATCCGCACTGGCACTTTCCAGATGACTGGAGCAGAATTTGGCAAACTACCTAAGGGCTCTTACAAAACACATGTCAGATTGCAAATCGCTGAAGATGCACTGATCTGGGCTCACTCTAAAACCAGGAAATACACTCCGAAACAGGGATATAACATAATCATAGCTGACAAGAAACCGGAGGATATAAGAAGTTGGTGGTATAATCTATGGAAGCTACAAGCACCTCCATGTACCAGACTGCTCATGTGGAATATCCTGGAAGACAAGATCCCCACGGGCTCCTATCTGAAAAGAAGGGCTTTTATGGGGCCAACTCGATGTGTACTCTGCCTCCAGGAAGAAGAAACGACACAACATCTTTTCCTCACCTGTCCTACCACCAGGAGCATATGGACTCAAGTACTTCAATCACTTAACATGACTAGAATCTGGCAGGGGGTGGACATTACTTAGGCTTGGGAGTCTTGGTGGTCTACATCAGTCATACCAAAATCGAGAAATCTGCCTCTCCTCGTCTCTCGGTATATTTGGCTCAAAAGAAATAAAAAAAATTTGAGGATTATATGGTAAACTAGAACCTCCTCCCACTATAGATTTGTGTTGCCTTCGAAGAACTCCCAAATGAGGACAGTCATAAGAGACAAAGAATAATACAACGAGAACAGATCAACAAAGACATCCCGTGGGCATATTATGACGGAGCATCCCAACTTCACGAATGTGGGGGTGGCATTTGTCTCTATCTCACTGACTCGCACTACTACCAAATCTGTTTGGGTCTGGGACCCGACACCAATAACCATGATGAATTGATAACTCTCTGCCACCTGCTATACTTTGCTATCCTGAAACATTGCCGAAGCATACAAATTTTTGGAGATTCAAATATAGTGTTTGATTGGTTTAACAATACAGTTGTTTGCAATGCATACTCTCTAAGGTCTATATTGGAGGAAATTGTTTTTTTCAAAACATTCTTTGATTAGATTTATGTTTCTCACATCTACATTGAAAGAAATCAAACTGCTGACAGGCTATCAAAAGAAGCAACGCATCGTCCTCTAGGATAATGGATGATAACAGAACATACACCGGCAGGGATCTACCAATATTTCCACAGACCATATATGGATGAGGAACCTCTGAGGGGCAACAACCTCTAATTTCTCAGTTTTTTTTATTTTTGAATCTATATGAGTACTTTACTTTGTACATAATAGAACTGTCTTTTATATTTGCCATCCCCTACGCGGGATTCATTTTGGATCTATATAGTGGATATATGCAACAAAACAGTACACCCCGTGGGTCTCCTTGTATATTTTTTATTTTTGACTGTGGATTTCATTGCCACGTTTACAGCATATGCCTTCGGGTATTCACATCATGTAATTTCTTTCATGAAATTATGAATTATCTTTCTTCGGAAAAGAGATATGATATTGAGATGTAATTAAAATATTTTTCCAAATTTTTAAATAAAGAAATAATTTAAATTCCAATTTTAGAAATATTTTTTATAAGTTTTTTTAGGAGTTTATTATTCCTTTTTAGGTGGGTAAGGACTATATATATATATATATATATATATATATATATATATATATATATATATATATATATATATTATATTATATATATATATATATATATATATATATATATATATATATATATTTAATGTTAAAAATATGTTTTTTCTTAAGAGATCACAAGTTCAAATCCAATGGTAGAGTATATATATCTATTTAGACTTTAGCAATCAAATCGTTGCATAGAGGCAAGTTCCTTGTCCCGCAAACAAGAGGATCTTATACACCAATTCATGTTTGGTTTGTTCATGACCTTAACATTAGATTATTATTATTATGAAGGATTATATTGCAAAATAAGTTTTCAATCTCTAAAAATAAAACTATTATAAATGATAAAGTAGATGACTAAGCCTCCAAAAAAAACCATAGACAGAGAAGAGAATTTTACATTAAATAAATTGAGAGGGAAAAAAAGATACCAAGATATTAAATATGAACTAGGAAAACACTGTGGAAACAATGAACAAGGAGGATTGTGATAGAAAAATGTTGGAACTTTTGATGACAAGTGAAAGTTGCAAGAAGATAGAAAATGATCCAAGCAATAAAATCATCAAGGATGTAAATGGTGCAATCAATAACTTGTCACTTAAGAATGAAATAAAAAAGAACTCATTCCCAAGAATCTAATTCTACCTCAAATTTTCAATATGTCCACTACAAGAAAACACCCATTAGCGAAGGGATTTGTGGAAGTCATTTTTAAAGCAACTTATTGACATAGGTCATGGGTGGAGGATTTCATAGAAATTGCGTTGCAATGTTCCAATTTGACATAAGTGCATCAATGTGCTTAATGAAAAAGAGCATCAAACTTGCTACATGTTCACATGCACAATGAAGCAACAACATGCCAAAATCACATTGGTGCTCCAATTTAGTCCAAGCACACTAGTATTGCACGTTGGTCTAGATGCACTAATACTCCTAAACTAATGTGTGCCTATAATGTAGGTTTTAATCCCGTACAGAAATTACCTGCATACGAATTCTAAATCACAGAAAAATAAACAATGCGAGAGCATAACACATAAGAACACATATGCACAGAGATTTTCCCCTGGATCCCAAAACTGGGACTACCATCTTGATTTTTCATTATGTTCCTTTCAATGTTACAATACATATTTATACATGCCGAAGCATCAAATACCATGGACTGAAAACCATCGCGTCCAATACCATGGACCAAAAAACCATCACGTAAAAAAAAAACATGTGCGAAAATCATGCATAAAACCATAGGTGGGTCCGCCCAACCTAGCATAGGGTCCAAAACCAAAATTTTTCGGGGCGTTGCCCCGGACCCCATAAAGTGGGGTTACGGGTACCCTTTAAACCCCCTGTTAACTATGTGGAAAGAATCTAACACAACTCAACACCAATCAAATGGTATGTGGCCAATCTTGCCTTAGGGTTACTTGTATAGTTATACACTTCAAAGTATTTGGACATATTGATGAGCCATGACTCAACTCCTTCTTTAGTTTCAGCATCAAAATTGGGAGATATGATTTTCTTAACTTTGCCTATAACTGAGAGGATGATTTCCTTTTATTGGATGAAGAAATGCTACTGCTTGATTTCTATTCATCTTGATCACTAGATTCATTTGGTTCACTATAAAAAAAGGTTTCTGAATCACTTCTGCTTGTAGTAATAATTTTACTTCTAGGTCTCTTTTTATGAGACTTTTTACTAGTTTTTTCCTTCTCTTGTTATCTTAACAAGTACCCATTAATTTCTTCTTGGTCCTCTCTAGATTTGACCAATCTTTCTTGTTTTTCTTTAATATCATCTAGATCAATTTTCATATTCCTTATTACTTGCAACAATTCAAGATTTTTCCCTTCCACATTACTGGTTATGTCACCAACCATTCCCATCTTAATATCATGTTCTTCTTCACCTCTAGGTGATCCCACAAATGTTTGACCATTAAAATCTTCCATCATTTCTAGTTCTTTTGTTCTTCAATACATTTGGTTCATGACAAGTGTAGTAATTTCAGTTTTCTTGACCCAAGAGAGGCTTACTGTTGTAACTACAACTTTGATACCACTCGTAATGATCCTTATAATAGCACCATTTTTAAAAAATACATATTCTATTTGTCAATTTAAAAATTTATAGTAATAATTTCTCCATAAGTCTTTTATCGTTAAATATCTGCAAACTATTATCCTTGCCAAGTTCTTCTTTTGATTCTAATCCACTGATAAAAGAATTCATAAGAATTCATAAAAAAGATATGTTTGGAGTTCTCACCAAAACTCCCTTACTTACATACTAACTAATACATTTATTCCTTGGCATAATATTATTTCTAATGATTAATTTAGCATGGCTATAATTTAACAACTTTTTCTCAACTTATATATATATATATAATATATATATATATATATATATATATATATATATATATATATATTAATTACAACTCTCACGTATAACTTGGCTTATAATCACACCTATACTTTTGTCTCTAGATTGTATTGTGATGTTACATATGTATCCATTTAGGTTATAATAACCCATCCCTCGTACATTTCCATGATATAACATCAAAATCTACATTTGTAACATTATGACCCCTTACTCATATGTTATCATTTTTTTTATTCACCATACTACCTGTTAACTAATATTTCTTGTGGTATCATTATCATGTTTTTGATGTGGGACTAATGTATATATTGTTATTACATATGGGATGTGTGTGTTCTTTGGATGGTTCCATTTCTGGGTGGGAGACTCCTACCATTAGCCACACGTCTCATACTTTGTTGACTTATTTGATGACTAGGATTACATGACTTATACTCAACTGCTGACTACAGAGATAGGTTTTCATCCCGAAATTGTTGTAGTTCTTTCATTTCACTTTGAGTCATTTGATCATGCCACTCTTTGTGACTAGGGTTTAGCTCCATGTTTCATCTACACTTATTGTTTCCTTAGAACATCTGCTACATGAGTATACCATATCTTTCCTTGAACGATTGGTCTCCATGTGCAATATGGTAACAATTGACCTTCATAATCTGTCACAAGGATATTTCTACTTGTCAACTCTTCAATGACTGTTACCGAGGTATTCTCTTGTTGATAGGTGGAAGAATTCTTCCTACAATGAATGAGTATTGTTCCGATCAGGGTCCCAATTAGACCCCTATTCATTTAGTGTGGTTATATATTTTCTGGAACAAAAGCCCGATTGCCTATATTAATCTAGCTTCAAAATATATACATAAAAACCATTTAAAAAGAAAAATAATCTAATCTATTCATTCTAAATACTTATAAGTAAATATAAACAAATATACAAAATATTGTGTATGAGTGGATATGCTTAAATAATCTCAACCATGGGGATGGGGAAATCACTCAAATACAACACTTAAAGAAAATGCTACATAACCCTGACTGGAATGTGGATCCAGTCAACCACTTAAATTGATTTTTGGGCTCTGCTTTAAAGAGGTTAGATATATATATATATGTATACATATAATGAAATTAATCTAAATGATGGAAAATAAATCTATCTCAATAACGAGAGTAAGATTGATAAACTATCTTTTTGAATATCAGAAACAAATGCCGATTCACTTAAAATAAACTGAGATAAATATGATTTTATTAAAACAATTGAACAATATAATAAACTTTACCATTTCAAAAGAAATGACAAAAGAACATTCTAACATTCAACAAGTATCGATATAAAGAAAAATAATAGAGGAAAATACTATCATTGTCTTTTAAATAATTAAAATATCATGCAATACTTAGATCACATCATTCAATAACATCAATGCTTGATTGGTCTTCAAAAATTGACTGTAAAATACTGATTATAAACCAGAGCCTTAAAGTGCAACAATTTTCGACTCTCTTGGGACTTATTTGAGATGTAAGTTCCCATAATAATATAAGTTTCTTTTGCTTTGGTTCACCCTCCTCTTCTCTCTTCTACAAACCCTCTATTTATAATCAGAGAATTCAATAAAAGTTTGTTTCTAGACAACTACAGGAAACTTTGTTTTATGATTTCTTGAGATTTTGAATAATCCTTTTTTTCCATCTGTCATTTCCATCTGTAAATCTTTAAGCTCTAAGTGTAACAATATTTTATAATTTATGCATAAAACATTCACAAAAATTATCATTAAAAATATATTAAATCTAAATTAAAAATCTCAATCCAAAACAATCAAAATTAAAAGAAAAAATTGACTCATGTAAATTAGCAACAAATCCCAAAATCTAAGCTAAACCATTTTATGTTGTTGCAATTTTGATAGTTAAGTAATGAATAGTTGAGATCACAACAATATAAAGTCTCAACATCCATTTTTATTCTAAAAAAACAACCCTGAAATTCAGATTTAATTAAAAAACGTAGTCCTTTTTTCCACTAAATTTCTGGGTAGTTTAAAATGCAGATTTGTTGAAATAAATGATTCTAGATTGTTGTCCTCGATTTCCTCTTTCCAACAAACTATCCTGGGCCTAATTTTGTGCCCTATTTTTTGCATGTGAGATGGGAAGTTATGGAGACTAAAAAGTTAATTAATTTTTTTAAATGTAAAATAAAATGGGAAGTTATGGAGACTAAAATGTTTAGTTGTTGTTGTTGTTTTTTTTTTCATGAGGCCAAGAGAGGTTGAGATAAATATGGTATATATCAAATTAAATCACATAAAAACCTATCTGGAAAAATGATAATCGTCCCGAATTT